>CM076576.1:39595177-39802101 GCA_034641835.2 Pinus albicaulis
ATCCCAACTACTCCAGCTTAGTGATAACATTTTGGTGCTTCTGCTAGGAGTCTGAAATTTATATCATCCTAGGTGATTTTTGTAAAAATAACTGAGCTCTTGAAGGTATCAAGAGGTCAGACCATTCGAAGGTTGTGTTTCTACCTTGGTGACTCCACTAGCATATTCAACTTAAAGGTGGCTTCTAAGAAGATTCATATGAGGAGATATTTAGACCTTGATTCACTAGAGATAGTTGATGATCTAGAGAAAATTCTCAGAGGTGTTGGTAGATCATTAAAATTAGGTATTCCATATCTTGTAAGAGTTTCATCTTTACCTTCTAGAAGTGTTGAAAATTTCGAAGACATAGAGATTGAATAAAATTTTGAAGAATCTCTTTTTAGGTCTAAATCAGAAAATGAATTAACACAAATTGTTTTAGATCTACAAAGGTTAGTAATTTACAATACATCTATTGTTTCAAAAGAAGATAGATACGAGTTTTGGGAAATTGTCACATCAGAATTATCATTAGCACAAGAATCCTTAGAACAACTAAAAGAACTTGATCCTTTTGATTTCTTGTTGAAAAGAAGAGTTGGTGTCCCTTTACCTGAGTGGAATTATTTTGTTTCTGAGCTGAAAATTCTTGTGACCAATTTACTAACATCACGTCCTCATTAGGGTAATTTTGAGGTCTAAAATGGGCCTCCTAAGGAAAATATAAAATAATAGTGGAAATAGTAAAATAAGATTTGATTACATCATCAAATTTTAGAAGGAAAAAAGAAAAAACTACTTTTTTAACTCGTATTTTCAAGTTATCTCCCAAAGTGTTTACTCAAATTTCAAGCGGGAGTTCTCATTGGATGAAAAATTTAATTCCTCATCCAAGGAGTATCCAAGTTTCATACTTTAGATGGATACTGCTACACGGAAAATGAGAAATACATGAAAAACGTGATTGAAATCACATTTTTTCATGTATTTCTCATTTTTCATCTAGCAAGATCCACCAAAAGTATGCAACATGGGTACTCCTTGGATGAGGAATTAGTCCAGCGATATAAAACCGAGAATTTGAGTTACTTTGGGAGATGAATTTACAATGCGAATTTGAAAAAGTAGTTTTATTATTTTATTATTTTTTAATATTTTTACCCTTTTACTTAAAAAATGGTGAATCATCCCCCATGGTTGACATCATCATATTGGATCCTATTGGTTCTTATAAATTTTATTTTGGTTGTAAATTTTCTTAGGAGGCCCATTTTAGACCTCAAAATTCCCCTAATGCTTCAATTACTACTCCTACTAGTTTGATAGCTACTTTATCAATGTAGTTTTCAGCTAGTCTTGTCATTTCCATTATGGTTGGAGTTCGTCCTCGATTCATTGTAACGTCATTTTCAATTTCACCCTCATGTGATTCATGATTGTCTTTATGGCTTTGGGCACCCATTCCTACAGACTTGAACAAATTCACTAAAAAACAATGTTAAAATTCCCATACGCGGGTATGCCCAGAATTTTCCGCGTGTATACGCGAGTCCACATGTACTTTTCCGCGTATGCCATTAAAAACATTAAAAAATATATAAAAATCCCCATTTTCGGGCTGGGTTGATGGTTACTCCAGTAGTTCAACCACCCCAGTACGTGGCCAACTGTTTCCAACTGATTGAAACTACTTTGAGGGAGTATAAAAGCCCCTCATGTGCATGGCCTAAGGGAGAGAGAAATTTTATAGATATTATACTCTGTTGGAATTCCTAATTCAAGTCTAATTCCCCGTGCCTCCTGCACTTTCCTAGATTTATACAGGAAACCCTTGTTTCCTGGAGATTTTCATCCATTTATATGCCATCTCGAGTGCACAAGTCTTGAAAGTTTCTTAGCGAGGCAAGGGCGGGACGGATCCAGACGACGGTCTGCTTGAAGATCATGGAAGGATTCAAGTGATCTCTCCACTCTTTATTTCTGTACATGCTGTTCGTAATAATGAAGAACCATCTTGTTCCTGAACTTCTGTGTTAGTATCTATTTTTATATGTGGAAAGATTGATTATTAAGCATTTATTATCGTTTATATCATATTTCACATGGATTACACTAACGTTTAGGAGAAATATATGTTGTACAACTAGGTTTTCGTGCACGTTATTTCTTGTTTTCCAGGTTGAAGGAGGAAGAAAGGTTGCTGGGGGTTTGGACCCCGCGGGATCTACATCGAACATAGGACTACAGGTGAGTTCTGCTATCGTTGTTATCTAGTTTTTAGCATTCAAGTATGGTTGTGTGTGAGTCCTTCTGAATAACATGCCCTGCTCTGTGGAGGTTTTGACCCAACAAACCTCTAGGGTGATTTTCCCCGAAACAGAACTGGCGACTCCACTGGGGATCGCATTCTTGTGATTCCCCTGTTGGGTGGTTTCAGCTGTTTGAAAGGTTTCCAACAGTTTTAACTATTATTTCCAGTCCAGTTAACTTTTTCTCAGTCAAACTGAAGACCTGGTTCTTTATCTAGGCTTGATCTTTTTATTTTTTCATTATTTGCTTTTGTAAACATGGTTTTTTCTGTGCACAGTCGCGTATACACGCTGTTTCTGTCAAAGGTAGTCGCGTATACGCGGGTTTCCTTTGCCACAGTCGCGTATGCACGCCTGTTGTAAACTGTTAAAGCGCGTATGCCTGGGGGAAAATTTTGAAGATTTTGGTTTTTAGCTTTTCTGGTCTTGTCTTCTTGTGGTGACCTGTTTCTACAGTGTTTTTTAATTTCTGGACTGTGTTTTAAGTGTTTATATGTCTATTTCTCTCTCCTTTGTGTGAAGACTCTCTTGGTTGGTGAAATTTTTGGTGGTTACGTTTGCAATTTTGGTTTGAGTACCGAGGTCTTTTCTTGAAGATTCTTGTCTGTTCTGCTTAATCAGAACAGAGAGCTCCTGCTCATTTACTCTTTCCTTGTGTGTTGCTGCGCATTTTGATTTTTTACCTATTTGGTGCGTTTGGTTTCCTTGATGTTCAGTAGACTAGTTTTGTTGCAATTTTCGAAGAGTCTCTTTTTGATTCTTTGAAGTTTTTTTATTGCAAGTTTATACTATTGTACTGAGTTGATTTATTGAGTTTCTTGTCTTCCTTTTTGCTCGTATAAAGCCCCGCTGCGAGAGTGGCATGGTTGGCTTTGAGCATTTTGTTGAAGTTATACTTGAAATTCAGAGTTTGTTTGACTTAGTTACCGGATAGTTCAATTGGTCTTCTTGAAATCTCTTTTTTATAAACTAAAACTGGCATATAGGTTAGGAAATCCACTTTCCATTGCATTTTGCATACTAGCCTCCATTCTGATCACTTGCCATAGGGTCGATCCCATCAGGTCATGAGTATTACACCCATTTCACTCGCCGATTATTTAATCATGACTTGGTGGTAGAGCCTTCCTTTACATGGGCTTCCTAGTTAGTTCCTCGCTATCACTTGTTGCCCATGCTGCGTTTTTATGTAGGCTCGGGAGTCCTCTTTAGTCCCGCCATGACTTATGTGTTGAAGCTTCATTCTTCTTCTTCCTCACTATCATTTTTCTGGCTATTACCCTAGAGGCTCCCTGGTGTTGTTGAGTTGTATTACTGAATTGCATATTGGCTACTTGTTTATCCCGGCCTTTAGCTGGCTTCATTTGGACTCAATGTTTAAGCCAACTTTTGACCTTGACTATCTGTACACGTTAAACCATTGCATGCACTTGGCTATCACGACTTGACACCCCTTTTACCTATGGATGGAACATTCCTCTGAGTATCGCTTACCAGTTTCCGCCACCTTGCATTGAGCATAGGATCGTTCCAATCCCAGGAACTAGTGCATCTATTTCTTGATACTCGTTCTATCCATTGTACCATAGCATTCTTTTATTCCTTTTCAGGCTTATTATATGAAAAAGACAAAAAAATCAAATATAACAAAAAGAGCGGGAACGGGATGTAACTTCGTCATTTAATGGCAGTACAGTGTCAGTTTGTCACCCTTGAACAAAGCACATACACTTATATATTTCCTACATTTGGGATGGTTTTAGTTTTGACCTAGGTTCAGCCTTTGCCTTGTTTCACTTGTCAGTCCTCCCCCGGTTGGTTATCTCTTCCAATCATATGGAGAGTTTGTTCTGCCTCCTGCATAACAGACTTATACAGTGTCACTTTTTACTGCCATGGTCATCACGAGTCGTGTTTTTGTTCAAGGGAAGTTTAGCCTGAGTCGGCCATTCTGCGGTGTCTCTTGACTCATTATTCAGTCGGCCTTCCCGGTCTTGTCAGTATCATGTTCTATCACATCAGATGTTTTGGTCTTCTGCTCGTGCTGGTTTGAGAGGGTCCCCATTGACTTCTTGTCGGCGGCTTTGTCTCTTATCGACTACGACACATTGCTCTGAGAGCAAACCTAGAGCCGCACCTTGGGCCTATTTCCATCATTGATAGGTGACCTCGTGCTCAGCATTTGATCATCATCATGGGTCTTTGACTGAGTGGTTTCCCCTGTGTTTGACGTCAGCACACATTATCACACTTGGGATTCGTGTAGTACCTTGATTTCCATTTGACCCTATCGGTGGATTTCTCGCCTCTGTGTCAGCTTTCATTATTGGTTGGTTCAGAGGGTTTCTTCCGTGTGCTAGCTTCATCTTGTGCATGTCGGAAACGTACTTCAGTTTTGGTTCCATCACTCTACTTCGTTCGATTCCTTCCAAATCTTGGCCTGCGGGTTACACTCGCGCTGGACTGATGTGGGATGCCTTAATGCCTTCCTTCCAGCAGATCTTTTCCCATCGACTCCGACTCATTGCTCCGGGAATAAGGTCTAGAGTATTTTTGTCAGTACCTTAGGGTTTGCAGTCATCAGTGGCAGACTCTTCGCTATCGACAGTGGGGATTCATCATTGCCTCCTGATTGGTAGATTCTTTCAAGTGTTCGACTTCAACTCATTCATTCGCACTTGTCAGATTGTACCGGGGCACCTTGACACTCATTATCATTATCGGTGGGTTGTCTCGCGTTGGTTAACGGGATACATCAATGCCCGGTAATCCAACGATTTCTCACATGGTCGACTTCAGCTCATTTATTCCCATTGTGTAGAATTGTGCCATAGTGATCGGTGAAGACCTTGGGTTGCATCAGCATTTCTCGGTTCACTTTTGACAGTCCATCCAGTTTCTGCCAGTGATGTCGTTCACCCTTATATGTTGCAGTGTCAGTACAGCAGCATCCTATATGTTGGCTCCCGAGTTGCGTGATTGTACCGTTTATTCCACCTCTTATGATTTGGTACTTGGAGATTTAGTTACTTATATGATCAGACATCCAGTTTCAGCATCATTGCTCAGCTTTCTATATGTGATACTTGGACATTGATTCAGACTTGTACTTCCGGGCCATGCTCAGATGATTCATTGTGTACTTTCAGTTCAGCTATACTTGTATACATTTTGGATCTATTATGTACTTTCCATATGATGTATTTTTGACTGAGCATGGGTATGCTCGCCTCAACATGAGTTGACTCTCTGTGTTCTTTCATTGGTTTTTGGCAAGCTAAAATCTAGTGAAGTCCTCTCTTGTCCTTGCGAAGTTCTTTCTATGTGCATAATACATTTCGGACATCATGTACCCCTTCTGACCTCATATATTAGGGGGCATCTGTTATAGCATCATTTTTCACCCTCATGTGATTCATGATTGTCTTTATGGCTTTGGGCACCCATTCCTACAGACTTGAACAAATTCACTAAAAAACAGTGTTAAAATTCCCATACGCGGGTATGCCCAGAATTTTCCGCGTGTATATGCGAGTCCACATGTACTTTTCCGCGTATGCCATTAAAACCATTAAAAAATATATAAAAATCCCTATTTTCGGGCTGGGTTGATGGTTACTCCAGTAGTTCAACCACCCCAGTACGTGGCCAACTATTTCCAACTGATTGAAACTACTTTGAGGGAGTATAAAATCCCCTCATGTGCATGGCCTAAGGGAGAGAGAAATTTTATAGATATTATACTCTGTTGGAATCCCTAATTCAAGTCTAATTCCCCGTGCCTCCTACACTTTCCCAGATTTATACAGGAAACCCTTGTTTCCTAGAGATGTTCATCCATTTATATGCCATCTCGAGTGCACAAGTCTTGAAAGTTTCTTAGCGAGGCAAGGGCGGGACGGATCCAGACGACGGTCTGCTCGAAGATCATGGAAGGATTCAGGTGATCTCTCCACTCTTTATTTCTGTACATGCTGTTCGTAATAATGAAGAACCATCTTGTTCCTGAACTTCCGTGTTAGTATCTATCTGTATATGTGGAAAGATTGATTATTAAGCATTTATTATCGTTTATATCATATTTCACATGGATTACACTAACGTTTAGGAGAAATATATGTTGTACAACTAGGTTTCCGTGCACGTTATTTCTTGTTTTCCAGGTTGAAGGAGGAAGAAAGGTTGCTGGGGGTTTGGACCCCGCGGGATCTACATCGAACGTAGGACTATAGGTGAGTTCTGCTATCGTTGTTATCTAGTTTTTAGCATTCAAGTATGGTTGTGTGTGAGTCCTTCTGAATAACATGCCCTGCTCTGTGGAGGTTTTGACCCAAAAAACCTCTAGGGTGATCTTCCCCGAAACAAATTCTAATGTATGCATCCTTCAACGATGGAATCATTGTTGTCAACTATGTCTGCTATTGGCGCACCTCTTCCAAAAAATTTTCTGTAGTCCGACTGGTGGTCTATTGAAGCACATATTTCTGTTGTTGCCTCATCTCCTTAATATTGGTATCCACAGTATGTGATAACTACATGGCTTTATCCAGCCAAGGTTGTTTTCGCACTATGATGAGATGTTATTTTTGTCTTGAATCCTCAATCTGATTTTGCAGAAACTTTCCTTCCTGTAAACGACCAAAACATTTTGCAGGTGCAAGGGTCCAAGAAATTACTTTAATTTCATCAAACTATTTCTGTTTCACCAGGATCTCATCTTCAATCTGCTACATAGTGGGATCCTCCTATAACGAGGTCCAAATATCCATGGTGTCTTCAAATATCTGGCCACATTTCTTGACTGTGGTTGCGATTCATTCTAATGAAGCATTCATATCTGGTTCGGAATGCTCCCAAACCTCTAATGGTGTAGCTAGATGAAACTTCAACTATAATTCATGAATTTTCATCTACATCTCGAACTTGAACTTTTCCAACTCATGCTTAGACTCTTTAACTGTAGTGGCAAGATTCTTAATCTTTTTCCCTGGTTCTGTCTTGGTTTGAATCTGGAGGTCACGAAGCATGCTACAACCTTTAGTAATAATATCCTCCATTTGCTTCCTTTGGGATATTGCCTCATCGCGGTCCTATATTTACTTTTTCATGTCATCAAACATGCACTTGTTCTCCAGCTTGACCTCCCTGATGACCATCAAGGCATGCAACTCACGCACCTCCAATTCCTCTGTAACTCCCTGAAGAAAATCATGCAGTGCTTAGAGGGGCAGCGCAATGAGATTGATACTAATGTTTCACCAGTGCTATGTGCACTCACGATCTATTAATTTCCCAAAATTTAATGTTGTTTTTAGTAGTGGCTTCCATGGTCGCTTAAACCACACTCGCTTGTGCCATGCTCGCTTGATTCACGCTCATTTCTACCTTTAAATCATTGAGGCCCTGTTGGGCCTCCGTCAATATGACCTTGTACTGATATTCTATGTGACCCCAGATGTCCTATTGGAGCGAGGCCCCATAGGGTACTTTTTCGGATAAATTTTGTTAAGTTTTGTTGTATGTGCTGCGTGAAAATGGTCAAAGGGGCTTTGGGGCAGGTCAAAGTCCCTTAATTATCGTGAAGGGTTAAAGGGAAAAACCATGGTTTGAGACCATGGTATGTGTGCGTCTATGATAGTATAAATATGTAAGAGTGAGTCGAGTAAGGAGATCATGATATGTATGGTTTTTTTTATTAATGTTTTGATCTAAGTCTAGGTTTTTGTCTGGGTAGAAAGGCTCCAACTGGTTGTGTGCATGGAGACCTAAGTCATGAGCTGTGTGCAGACTCTATTGTTGTGTGCACAGAATATTTATTGTACTAAATTGCATATCTCTTAATAAAGAAGGAATTTTTGGCGAACCCATATTCTTATGTGATTATCTATCTGTTATTTTCTGTAGATCTGAATCTATTATGTTATTGCATATTTACTTATGTCAATGTTTAATTGCATCTTTGCAAAAGTATTAGTCTATGTTAGTTGATAAATAGATCTTAATGAAGTACACTTAATTACTATGTGCGAAATATATTGAAGTATTTTATAGCAATATACAGAACGGTTAGGTCTATTACTATGGTTGTGAAATATGTTATATTATCTGCGACAAGTTTGATTAAATATGCCACATCAAAAACTCCCTAATGGTGCAGAAACTTGGTTCCAACACCCCCCCATACTGCTTCTGGTGAGACTTTGGTTTGCGCAAGTAGATCATTGCTGAAAGGGCTAGTAGTTGGAGGGTTTTGTTGGTTGCGTGATAAATTTGAGCCTGGGTCAGGACCCCTCAAGCCAACAAATGGTTTCATTGTCGGGATCAGAATCATTTTGAGGGAGATTTGATGTTGTGGCGTCGAATGCAGAAAAGACTACAAGATTGGCTCAATAAGAAGATACTTGAATTTGCAATCCATGAAAACATAAGCTCTTATTTGTGCCAAATATTGGGCAAAAAGGTATATCTATATAGAGGTCCATGAAATTTTCTCTACTTCCTTTGCAACCAATTTGCACGAGTGGTTGTCTTGGATTTCTAAATTACAGACCTGTGCAAAGGGCAATGCGATCACTCAGTGGACCCTGGGGTTGGTACAACAATTAGAGAAAACTAGCAACAAGATCACCCATGCGCTAGATCATTGGATCTATAGTGTTCTGGGAGGAATTGTGACTAAATTTTCTATTGATCAATTTGTATCGTATTTTGAAGTTGAACGAAGGTTTTTCAAGGGTCTTAGAGGTACGTTCCTGCGCTCTCTGAAGCTATGGATTAAAATTCTATTGTGTGAATAGAGTACTCTATGCAGTCATATTGAGTGAATGTCCCATAGAGGCCCAATTACGCATAGTGGAAGAACTTAAAAAATAGATCTAGAAGAAGGTTTTATTTATAGTCCTCTCAAAGGTAAATTAGACAGTGACGAAGATTCTGAAATCAGTAGCTCTGGTGAATCTGCACACTATGACGAAGAGGAATTGCAAGATCAGGCTAATCTTGGGCCGTTGGTCATAGTTTAGATCCCATCCACTCCACTCCCAAGCTCATCTCACTCTAACAAGGCATCCAATCCACCTCCACCTCCACCACGAGATGCTGAGATGGCTGCTTTTACGAAGTTACCTACTTTCTGTGATATCGAGAATGAAGACAGACCAATTCTGGTTTGTCACTAATGCTATATGGACCGCACATACGGTTAATAATGAGGATGTTAAGAAAGCACAACTAGCCACTGCTTTTCAAGACCATGCAGAGGGTTAATAATGAGGATGTTAGGAAAGCAAAGCTAGCCACTTCTTTTCAAGACCGTGCGATGGATTGGTACATAAGGTATGTGACGACAAACCCTAATGCAACTATTGATAATTTGAAGGTCACATTAAAGGAACAATTCAAGAGGTCGTAATAATTTTCACAATGTGTAACTAAGTTGAAGGAGATTCACCAAGAATTGAACCAATTCATATGGGATGCGGATTAACGGCTTAAGTGACAATTATAGATGGAGGATTTACTATTGATGCCACCCAACACAAAGAGTGGTTCATTTATATGCTCTTACCACATATGTGCCAACCCCTAAGTTAGCAGAATATTTCCATGCGGGCTGAAGCTGTACAAATTACAATGAAGCTAGAAGCTTCGCCAGTACCAGCTGCGCAAATTGGGACTCAGCAGATCTAAATCTAGTTGGAGGTGATGCACTTAGAAATACAGACTCTGTACAAGGATAAGGGAAAGGAGGCATGCAAAAATATATTGTGTATATGCTGCAAAGTTGTCAAGCATCACAAGGATCGATGTCTTGTATTCAATGATTATATATCAGTCAGAGGACCAAGCCAACTGAAGAGCATGGCTGGACCAAGTGGAACTCCTATGTTATGGCGCGCAACTTATCAAGCGATGGGTATGCATATGACATAATTCTTTCCGAGGATTGGTAAATATATCCCTGAGCTTAAGCAACCGTTCTGCTAGTTTTTCTCATCAGTGGGGCATGACGAACAACATTGTTGCAACTTCGATTAGATGATTGACCGAGTTGACCTATATAGGATGCATGTTGAACCGAACTCACCGGCATCCCCATCTGGGCATGGTGGATTCCAAGGTAGAGGATGAGGAAGAGGAGGAGGAGGAGGGACAACTCATATACTATAATTGTGGATATGTGGGCCATTATGCGTGTGACTGTCCTAACCCAGCATGGGAATCTTGCAGGTACTGTAGACGATATGATCATGTTATTGAAGATTGCCCTATTTTTATTGCAAAAATGCAGGAAAAGAAAACAAAAACTCCCACTCAAAATATTCAGATGGTAAGAGCTAAGTTGCGCAAAGAAGAACCAAGTGTGAATATCGTCACTAGGAATGGTGTAGCCACTCGTGAAGACAAAGGGACAGAGCCTGATAATGATCTTTGGATTTGAAAAGCACCTGAAAAGAAGGAAGAATTCAACTTACAGTGAGAAAAAGAAACCTTTTAGAAGCGAAAAATGGTTTCGCAGAAGCGGGCACCTCAACATTAAGCAAACCTATGGATGTGGTCGTGGTGGATGAAGAGATAAATCCCTTCCTATAGGTTTGTATCAAATTTTTGCGTAATAAGAAGGCAATTGAGAACCTCCAAAAGTTAATAGAAAACTACGCAGAGAAAGATAAACCCTGGATGGAGCAGAAGGTTGTTAATAAGATCTATAAGAATAAAAGAAGAACTGGATGGGAAATGCGCTTGAATACTCAAATTGGTGCATATGAGATGAATCACGTCATTCTGGATCTAGGATCTGATTCGAATGTTTTACCAGATGAGACTTGGCAATAGATGGGAGAATCTAAGTTGGAATGTTCCACTATCCAGCTGTGCATGGAAAATCAGCAAAATATTTTCCCATTAGGAAAGCTCTCACAAGTTTTAGTCGATATCAAAGGGGAAAGGGTGCTCGCATACTTTGAAGTTATACAGATTGTTGATGATACTGACCCCTATCCTACATTTTTGGGTTTATATTGGGCTATCGATATGGGTGGAATCATCAATCTTAAGCATAGAAGTATGGTATTTGAAAATAATGGAACCAGGGTTGTGGTCCCCGTAGATCCTGTAGAAGGTGAAATATATACAGAGTCGGTATGTGTAGATGATGATGTCAATCATATCTATAAGTTAAATGCGCAGGATGAAGACTTGATCAAACCAAAAACCGATGGAAGACTCAACTGGGAGAAGGATATCTCCTTCTTTTTAGATTCAAATGAGGAACTAGAGAATTGGTAGAACTGGATGCATGAAGTATTTTCCATGCGCTGCAATCGGGTGACAAAAGCCCTTCGGTGCATATCCTCATAGGTACGAGAATTGCCTTATTATGATGGTTTGACTAATGTTAACATGTTTTTAGAACAACTTGAAAAAATTGTTCTAGAAACACAAAGGTTCCATGCACTTGATATAGCGTTGTGCTCAACCCCAACACGATGGTGGGAGACGCACAAGGGAAACTTGGCTAATTGAGGAGAATGCACCTGCATGATGCATCTACGATTTGAACATCCATATACCAGAATGGAAGAGACCTATTCCAAAGAAGGCAATCTATGCAAAACATTTGCTATATGGACTGAAGCGCGGGGCATAGAGCCAAGGCCGGAATGGGTGCATATATTCATCCACACATTGAGAAAGGTGCCTATGGACTAGTACCTAAAAATCGAGTTGCGAAGAGGAACCAATGAATGGAATGTGCTGACGGAAATTCTTATCTTGACATTTAGTTTTAAATGTGGGTTTGAATTCTTGGATGAGGCAATGTAGGATATTCAGGAAGGCATCATTGACACCACAAAACCAAAGGTTGAGCGTGCCTTACCAGCATGGGATTCGTAGATGAAGGACATCGTTAATTATCGAAATCTGTAAGTATAACGTTGTGTTGCATGGTGTTGCAGTGGAGGGTTCCACAACACCATTCCCTTGGCTCATCTTTCAGGGGAGGGAGCTCCTATTCCTCCGGGAGGTTGGTGAGGGAGATTTCAGAGCTAATTGCACATCTTTGGCACCAGACCAAGCATTTCCTATCTCCTATAGCGCAGTCCAGCTCCTTGACTGCGTTATTTAAATTGTATTTGCAGTGGGGGATTGTACCACTAGTTTGGAGGGTGAGATCTTCAGGGATTGGATCAGCCTTTCACCTGAGAGATCCATTGGATGATATTAAGCCATCAGTTGTAGCATCTTTAGCTATCTTCATCCATTTCTAGTTTTGAGTTGCAGCTGCTACCCAACAACTCTGACATTTTTGCAGATTTGCCATTTTGTACATGTTTCAACCAATCCTTGTAAGGATTGTTGTATTGTTATTTCCAGGGGTTGGCATCTTGATCCCCCTCATTTCTTGAGCCATACATTGTTGTATCTCTCTATTTTAGTCAGTTTTTAGCAGATATTCTCCATAGACTGTGCAGTCATAGCTTGGCTTTACCATATGTAGCAGTGTATTTTCATAATTCTTATACATGTACCTTTGAGGTGGGTATGCCTAAAATTTAGTGATCTTCTCCTCAAGATCTTGTACACTTCCTGCTGCTATATCATTAATAAGATGGCTATGAGATCTTATTACATTTTCTAAATTTTTTGTATCAATGCTACTCCATTGGTGTGTTTACCTATTACTGTTGCTCCACATTTGGAATATCTTAAGATATTCCCGATAGTGTAGAATTTCCCTATTTTGGGAAATTTTAGTGGTGTTAAAGCATGATCTTTGGCTCAGCCTATGATTTTCAGACATAAGAAGATAAAAGAGATCAAGATGATGAAGAGGATGAGCTTTCTCTCATTAGTTTTCAGATCCAGCAGAGACCTCACCAAGGAGGTCAAGAAGATGGAAGAAAGAGAAGAGGAAGGACCCAACACTTCCTATTCTCAAAGAGAAGAAGGCATGAAGCATGAGGAACACTTGGAATTCAAAATTCTAAGTGAGTACCTAGCTGAATACCAAGCTAAACCTAGAGTCTTCAAGAAGAATCTAGCTTTATCACAATTTATTCAGCTAAAAGAAGAAGGAAGACCCCACATCTATGGGATGATGAGAGGAAATAGATTTCTATTGTACACTTTTGATGGATCACTCACATGTGCAGCAGAGACTTGGGTGATGAAGCTAGAAGATTTTTTTCCTGCTACATCCTGTAGTAGATAGAAAGGTTGTAGAAATTGCAGTGCTGCACCTTGAAGGTGAGGCAAATACTTGGTGGTTCAGCCATTGGAGCCATGCAAGGGTATCTACTCTTGCTGAGTTTTCTCAAAGGATGATTAGAATATTTGGCCAGAAGAGGGAGGAGCCCTCTCCACCAATTGAAGAGGCATATACCAGCACTGTCACAGTCATGGAAGAGCAGCCTTCATCTTCAGCAGTTGGTGAAGCTAACACATTCGAGGAGGAATCCTTTACAACCATACAAGATGCTTCCAAGATTTCCAAAGGTATGCCAAAATTTCCATCTCTTATCATTTCAGCAAACAGTATGGATGGGTCTACATTATTACATGTTGTTAATATAGAGCAATAGAATTTCACTGCGTTGTGCAACCTTGAAACATTCAAGGGAAAGATGAACCAACATCCTCATGAGACATTTTTTATTTACATACCACATTTGAGGTTGGAGTTTGATAGCTTGAATGAAGAAGAGATAGATGGTAGACATCTTGAAGTGAGAAACCCTTTATCCTTTTAAGATGACACTTTCTCGATGAACACTCCCCAGCTCAAAGAGAGACCTATACTTGCAGTAGATCGAAGGCCTCTTGGGTTTTTGAAGGCCATGCATGAGGAGTAGACCTCACAGAGATATTTCATTGGATGTGCACTTCAACACATCATGGAGTGAAAGGTTTTTCGACATTTTAAAGAGGTTCTTCCCTTCTCACCCTTGGATCATCATGAATTAAAGGAGGAGAATATAGAATATGGAGGACATCTTCGGATGGATAACATCTCTCATGATTGTGTTGGACACTTATCAAGCCATACACATCATGATGGGAGGTTTTTGCCTACCAACTATTTGGTTCCTTATGGGATCAAATTGATCCTTGAGAAGATTGCATCTCAAAATCCCATGAAGTGTAGAAATCTAACTTGGGATGATGGTAGCCCTCATGGGAGGAGTAGCAAGATGAAGGATGGGAGGAGACATCCACAATTGGTTGAGTGGATGTGGATGGAGAGCAAGAAGCTAGTGAGCTACTTGTAGATTTATGATACTGGGCAGCAAGAGGCTTGGCTACGCTGGTTACTCTTGAAGGAGTTTGGTCATCACTTGGCATACACTCTTCCTAAGGGTATGAGGATGGAGGAGATGTGGCAGGAATCTTGCATCATTGAGCAACAAAGAGTATGGATGCATGGTGTTGATGTGACATTCATATCATTCACTATGTATTCATCACATGACTTGCATTATGAGAGCATGAGGAGGCAGCAAACACTTTTGTTGTTGGGATTGTACTTGAGAGAGCAAGGGATGATTTTCTCTCACATATTGTATGATGTTGCAGGGGTAGGAGATGGAACTATCATTGTGCAAAGGGGCTACTCCTTGGCCTTAAATTAATAGGAAGTACTTCCATTTTGAGTGGAATTTTCTAATTGCAGCAACATTGTCAGAGGATTCTTTGACAAGGATCATGTCAAAGAGATGAGCTATGGGTTGGAAAGAGCCTATTTTCATAGGCCAACAACACTGTTCTTTGGGAGCATGGACTTGTTCATGCATTCATGCATTACTTTACTTTCAGAACATGGTGATAATGTTGTTTTTGCATCTATTGATTATGTAACACTATGTTTGCATCTTCTTACCATTTTCATACAATGCATTGTTCCACAAGAGGGAAAGTTGATTGTTGAGCCCCATGAGAAAAATTTTGCCAGCTATTTTGGTGGAGACATCCATCCTTGGTATCACCATGGACAAGTGTTTGATTATTTCTTGTATGCTCAGTTGACACATTTACTCATTTGCTATCCACTAGTAGATGTGATGTTTCACACAACTAGCAATTGGACAAAACACCACTTGCCATGTCATTTTTGGAAGTTGCAGTGGGAGAGACTACGCTGTGTCCACTTGATACATTTTTTGTATCATGCAGAAACATGTAACACATTCAGAAAACTTCTCATTTGGATACCCTATGATGATCATGTCCTATTCATCATGGATGAGATATTTTGGGTCGACTTTTTCTTCAATGTTGAAGGATTGTTCTTCATTTTTCCACTTGAGGGAAATACTCTTGTAGCCCAGGATCAACACATACTCTACACTTATCATGAGTGGAGGGAAGGATAGTGTGGGGTAGACTCCCTTGTCTACCATGATCAGATTTTCAACCCACCTACTTTGCATGAGCCAAAGGTGGAGGAGGACTTTCAGGAGTTTCCATGTTGGAGGGTAACTAATTTTGTGTGGATGATTGCTTGGGGATGGGAGATTCATATGGGGATGGAAGATCCCAATTCATTTCAGCCCACATGCCTCAAGAAGGCCCTTCAGTTCTATCCTTGTAGTTGCTTGAGGACAAGCAACATTTGGGAGGGGAGGACTGTAATGTTCCCAAAATTAGCATAGAGCTAATTGGAACATTAATTTTGCTAGGAGGTGAATAAATGGATCAGGAGGCCCATGAATAGAAATAAAATCCCTCATAGTGTGAAATGGATCATCAGAGTAGCTCTATTTTTCACCCCCAAGTGTGAAAAGGGGCAAATTCATGAGGACAAGATCAAGTTTGACCAAGTCAATAGTGCTACCATATTGGGAGTGAATCACCTTGAGAGATAGCGCAGTGTGAAAGGGGAAGAGATAATTTGGTGGAGGAAACCCCAATGTGTGGGGCCAAGGCAAGAAGGCTTTCATTTGTATAAAGGGAGGGCAAGGCAGCCTTGGAGGATATGTTATTGAGTATTGATTTTGGTCTGTATGACTATTTGATTTCTTCAGTTGTTTAACTAAGATTGTTGTGCTACTTAGCACAAGGGATTTCCTTTTTAGGAATCCTTCTCCCTTCTTGAGAGGCCTATTGAGGGATTGTACTTAATTCTCCACATTTCAGGCTCAAGGCCAAGCCACCTCCTCCAGCTACAGTGTTATTTCTGCTAAAGTATAACGTTGTGTTGCAGGGTGTTGCAGTGGAGGGTTCCACAACACCATTCCCTTGGCTCATCTTTCAGGGGAGGGAGCTCCTATTCCTCCAGGAGGTTAGTGAGGGAGATTTAAGAGCTGATTGCACATATTTGGCAATAGGCCAAGCATTTCCTATCTCCTGCAGCACAGTCTAGCTCCTTGACTGCGTTTTTTTAGAGTGTATTTGCAGTGGGGGATTGTACCACTAGTTTGGAGGGTGAGATCTTCAGGGATTGGATCAGCCTTTCACCTGAGAGATCCATTAGATGAGATTCAACCATCATTTTTAGCATCTTTAGCTATCTTCATCCATTTCCAATTTTGAGTTGCAGCTGCTACCCAGCAACTCCGGCATTTCTGCAGATTTGCCATTTTTTACATGTTTCAGCCAATCCTTGTAAGGATTGTTGTATTGTTATTTCTAGGGGTTGAGATCTTGCTCCCCCTCATTTCTTGAGCCATACAATCTTGTATATTTCTATTTTAGTCAGTTTTCAATAGTTATTATCCATAGACTGTGCAGTTATAGCTTGGATTTACCATATGTAGCAGTGTATTTTCATAATTCTTATACATGTACCTTTGAGGTGGATTTGCCTAAGCTTGAGTGATCTTCTCCTCCAGATATTGTACACTTCCTGCTGCTATATCATTAATAAGATGGCTATGAGATATTATTACATTTTCTGAAGTTGTTGTATCACTGCTACTCCATTGGTGTGTTTATCTATTGCTATTGCTCCACATTTGGAATATCTTAAGATATTCCCGATAGTGTAGAATTTCCCTATTTTGGGATATTACATACGATCCCTGAATCATAAGGACAATGCGCAGTTGTTGGGCCTATGATTGAGTCACTAGATGTAACTAAGCCTCTGAAGATTCGACAAGTCAAAATTGGCTCAGAGGAACATCCTAAATTAGTGAATATAGGGGATTACTGGGATGATGATATGGTGGGTAAGGTCGCCAAGCTATTGCTTGAATATCAGGACCTGTTTACTACGAAATTTTCTAAACTGAAGGGGATATTAGGAGATCTTGGGGTAATGAAGATCACCTTGAAGCTGGATGCACGACCTGTGAAGCAGTGCCCATATAGGATGAATCCCAAATATAAGTAGGAAGTAAAAGAGGAATTGGAGAAAATGGTTGTTGTAGGGATCATAGAACCAGTGGAAGAATCAGATTGGGTGATCCCTATGGTGGTGCAGGACAAGAAAACCAAGGGATAAATAAGGATTTGCATGGATCTGCGAAATTGAATGATGCTTGCATACATGACCCATTCCTGACCCCATTTTCTGATGAAATCCTGGATAATGTAGGATGATAAGAGGTCTACTCATTCACACATGGTTTCTTAGGATACCACCATATCAGAATCATGCTGGAAGATAGAAGCAAGATGACCTTTGCAATAGAATGGTGATTCTTTCAGTACACAGTCATGCCATTTGGTATAAAGAATGCACCAGCTATCTTCTCGCACGTGGTAGTAGCTGCGTTCAAGGAATACATCCATAAGTTCTTATAAATATACTTTGATGAATGGACTTTATTTGGGTTATTGAAGAAGCATGTGTCGAGTCTGTGCTTGATGCTGGATAATTTCCGAAAGTATCACATTTCGCTCAATTAAAAAAATTGTATATTTTGTGTTCCATTTGGGATCTTCCTAGGTCATATTGTTTGTCAGCGTGTATTGATGGTGGATCCTACAAGATTTTTGTTATTTTTAACTTGGAAGTTCCTGCAAATCTGAAATAGTTGTGCTCAATTTTGGGGCATACAGGGTACTACCAGAAGTTCATTCCAGGCTACATGCTTATCACTGCGCCCATGGAGAAGTTGTTAAAGAAGGCTGCCTCATTTTTTTGGGACGAGGACTACCAGAAGAGCTTTGAATTTCTTAAGGAGAAGATGGTCACTGCACCCATATTAGCCTTTCCAAACTAGACAAAGGAATTCCATGTGCATGTCGATTCCTCCTGCATCGCGCTAGGAGATGTCTTACCACAGCCGGGAGTCGAGGACATTGACCACCTTATTGCATTTGCAAGTAGGAGATTATCAAGAGTGGAGCGTAATTACATGTCCACATCGAGGGAAGGATTGGCTATGGCCTATGTGCTACAGAAGTTCTACCACTATCTGTTGAGAGGCCATTTTAAGATGTTTAATGACCATTGTGATCTGAAACACTTGGTCAACAAACCTGTGTTTGGGGGGAATATCTGCAGATGGTTGTTGTTATTTCAGGAATATGATTTTGAAGTAATTGTGAAACCTGAGAGATTGAATGTTGGGCTCGACAATCTATCGCGCATTGAAAGTGGAGAAGAGCCAACTAACCATGAAGATAGTTCACCAGACGCGCAGCTATTTTCCATAAAAGTAGTTGATGATCACTTTGTAGATATTATTCATTTTTTGACCACTGGAAATTCGCCCACGGAATATACATTGAAATAGAAAAAAGAGTTGGTCACACGCGCAACTAACTTTACTTTGATCATTGGTCAACTGTATAAAATGGGTTCGGATGAAGTCCTAAGAAGGTATGTGTTGGAATTTGAGAGATGAGATATCTTAGCTGAGGCTCATGGAGGGGTTGCAGGAGGTCACTATGCAGGGAAAGTGACTACGCAAAATATTTTACGAGTTGGTTTATGGTGGACCACGGTGCAAAATGAGGCACATGAATATCATCGCACTTGTGATGTATGCCAAAGGAAAAGGAGACCATCATGCAGAGATGAGATATCATTGCACCCTCAAATTAATTTGCAATATTTTGAAAAATGGGCCATTGATTTTGTGGGACCTATTGACCCTCCAAGAAAGAAGACAGCTGCGCACTACACAATCACTGCGATAGAATATGTGACCAGATGGGTTAAGGTTAAATAGTTGAAGGATTGTAGTGCAGAGACAGTTGCAAACTTAATTTTTGAAAACATATTGACTCAGTTTGGGTGCCCTAAGATTTTCACGAGTGATCAGGGTACACACTTTGTGAATGAAACTATTCAAGCTCTAACTAAAGAATTCCACATTCTTCATCAGAAAAGTACTTTGTATCACCCATAGGTGAATGGTGTGGTGGAAGATTTTAATAAGTTATTGGAGAATGCACTCACAAGGATCTAAAATGATAATTAAAATGATTGGGATGTGCGTATAGCTGCGGTTCTTTGGGAATACAGAACCACGTGCAAGAAGTTGATGGGAAAGACACCATTTAGAATGGTGTATGGATAAGAAGTTATTATGATGATGGAGTATATTGTCCCGAGTTTTCGCATTGCAATGTTCACTAATATGGTGGATCATGATATTATGGAAGAATGATTGTCACAGTTGGTCACGCTAGAAGAAGACCGATTTATTGCAGGATTCAATCAGCAGGTGAAAAAGGCACACGAAAAGGCTTGGCATGACAGGAATATTAGACATAAGGTCTTTAAAAAAGAGGATTTGGTTTTGTTATATGACATAAAGTTTTCATGCCACCCAGGGAACTTCAAGATGCATTGGCTCAAACCATATATTGTCAAGGAAATCAGAGAGGGAGGTGTAGTATGCCTAGCCACATTAAGTGGAGAAGACCTTCCTAGGTATATCAATGGAAGTCAATTGAAATCATACAGGGATAACCATCTCCCTGCATGCACCAAATGACTACATGACTGGAAGTATGGGTCTGCGCAGTACGGCTGGCATATGCACAGATAGATGCAAAGATCATTCAACAACTGCACGAGAAGGCTAACTAGGTCACAGAGGTGCTAGAATATAGCCATTTGAACAGTAAATCTGGATAATACAACGTTCTTACCGTTTGTAGGAGTGGCTAAATTTCATTTGATGAGGAGATTATGCCAGATTTGGAGCCATTTTAGCATTTATGGGGCTACATTAATGAGCATAAGACCGTTCAAGACGTGCCTATGCTATAAATATGACCAGAAGGGTCAGATTAGTTCCCTTTTATTTCTATGATTTTCGTGCGATTTGTGCTCTCTTTTCTCTGATTGCTGTCTGAAGCTTTTGTATGGCCTTGATCTAATCTTTGAGGAGGAGTTTCCATGCCAAGGTTTGGGTCCTATTATTCCCCCTAGTATGAATGATACCAAGCCCACACCTTCTGCGACGTTGGCTGAAGAGACCCCTACGTAGGCTGATGAGACCCCTGCGTTGGTCCAATATAAGAAGGGGCAGTCCTCAGGGTCTCGAAAGTATCTCTGCCAAAAGACCCCAAAGCCTCGATCAATAGTAGCAGAGCTACAGAAGAAACCTATGGCAAAATTACCTGAAACCATCATGGATGAGGATTTCATGGAAGTGCGAGGTCGATCCTATCTTGCGGCTGCCTATGAATGTAGTGCCATGCAAATCTTAAGTCAAAGTCCCAAATGATCTAGATAAGTTGCAGTCGTATATCAATATGTTTTTGGTCCTAGAAAACGTACTTGTCAAAGGCGACATGTTCGAAAAAATCTTGCTACTGAAGATGGAGGTCTGGGACCTTGCAGACCAAGAGAAATTCCTAAAGCTTGTGTCTACCATGTACCTGGAGAAGATCCCATATGATTATGGCGTAGTCAAAGTTGAATGGAAGTCCTGGGTCGTGGGCCTGTGGAAATCAGGGTTGATCAATCTCCTACACATTCCACACTTCGGGCGTAGCCCAATTAATGACATATGTATGCACCAGCTGCTCTCCCTCATCCATGATGATAGCTTGTGGCTAGGAGGGTCGATTCCCATTGACGCTATGCTGATCCATTGGATCACCAAATTTCCCGACTAGGGGAAGTACCCTGTGACAGATTTTGGAGGAAAAATCCAAGAGCGCAGAGTGTCCGAGGAGGTCAAGGAGAAGTTTAAGGTTTCACACAACACCCGAGGTTTCATGGTTCAGGAAATAAATGATCCTGCAGTATTGGCATGCTCATCCTCACGTGTAAGTTGATGCAAAAGTGTTGGCCAAAGGAAGTTTCAACCCATGTCATTGCACTATTAGGGTAATTTGAGAAGGGCATGCAGTTTAATTGGTCCCAATACCTGTGCACTAAATTTTTGTCCAAAGTGCGCGAAGTCTCGAAAGAAGGGAAGCACTTTTATTATGCTTGGTTGTTGCTCCTCATCACGTTAATCGAATGGAGGATGCCACAAGATATGTAGTTCCCTAACGTTGAGCCAAACATGTGTGAAGCCATGCACCATACCACCTTTTGGAACTCTAAGATCCCCTCAAGTCTCAAAGAGAACAAGATATTTTGGGTGTTGTTCGACTCTCCATTATGCTAGGAAATTCAGTCAAATTCAAGGCTATCACCGACCCTCTACAAACAATATAAAAAAAATTCAGACTTTAAAGCCACGTTTCATAACATGCACATCCGCATGAAGGGAAATGTTGAAGGAATTTGGTATGAACTACCATAACTGGTCACAAAGGACAACTTGGTTCGCATCACAATAGAATGGCCGCCTGCATGGTTAGAGCCATGCACCACTGGGGGAGCCTCCTCATCAGTGTTGAAGACTCCAACCAAGCCACAAACAACAAAGGACACGCAACAGAAACGAAAAGACACAGGGCCAGAGCCAAAGGCTACTACAACGGGGGAAATAATTGATTTAGAGAAGGAAGCAGAAGAGAAAGATGGTGAGAGAGCCGATGAACCTACAACGCAGATAACCAAAGGCACTAAGAGAGGTTCTCAGGCCTCTGTGGTTCTACACAAAAAGAGGAAGGGTTCCAAGTTGGTAGGAACATAGGACCTCACCCTCATAGAATATGAATTCACTGAAATTTAGAACACGGTCAAGTCTACCACAGAGGATATCTGGAATGAAATGGAAGCATAATACAAGTCAGGCCTTCAAGAGTTAAATATGCAAGAGAGCGCAATTCAAGAGAGCGTGAATCAATCGAGCCTATAGAAAACGAGCATTTCAGCATCCAACATCAGTCAAATGAGCATGCAACCCATTAGTACGGTGCTTCCATCCCCCTTGGACAACCAAATGATTCAATTTTTGGGACTTTCCATCTCATTTTAGTCGCTTGCTTTGCGCGCTCATGTGCAAGCCTGTTGTGAGGTTAGCATCGACCCGATGATGCTACTTGGAGGAAAAATGCATGCTATCCACACCATGATCATAGATGATTTGCAGCACCAGGAAGCCCATGCCTTCCAAGTCACTACCGAGTCTCAAAAGAAAGAAGAAACATTAAATAAGGAGAAAAAAAATGCAGAAGAGGCACACCAAGCAGCTGAGGATCAATGCACCACGGTAGAATCTATGATCGATCATTTGTGCGGTGACCTACCAAAGGTCACTATCCCTGCCTCAGTCAAGGAAAAAACAAAGTTAGAGAGCGTAGTTGTTGCACTAAAAGCATCGTGCACTGAAATCTAGACCATCCATGCTGAATTCAAGCAGCAGATTGTCGAGTCACAGATGAAGCTCCAAACAGAGACACTGCAGGAGGTCCGAGCACAGTGCACAGGAGAAGTAAAGGAAACCACTAACATTTTGGCAACCGCAGTGGTAGAATTTAGTACACTAAGGCCATATGTGTTTTGACTTTGGTTTAGAATGACCCAATGGTCTACCAACTAAGGAATGAGCTCATAATTAAAGAACAATAGTTTATAGAAATCAGGATGGTAGCGCCAAACTTAGTAATAGCGCAGAGGCTTTCTAGACTTCATGAAGGTAAGGAAATTGAGACAGAGATTGAGGACCTGCACCGACGTGAGTAGCTACTAGATACAAGGATGAAACCTTGGGTTGAGGAAGACCTACAACTATCCCAGAACATTGACAACTCCCTAAAAATCATGTAGCAAACATAGAATAGCATCAATTTTCCAGTTGAGGGGCCAACAACAGCTAAGTTGGTCAATGAAGCACAAGGTGCCGCCATGCAGAGAATTGAAGTCATCATGCAAATTTGGAGCTCTATCAATACATTGAAGGAAAAGATGAAGGTGACCGCCCCGCAGTGACTCGGGACGAGCCACGAGATTGTGTTGGGGGCCTGTTGGAGCGAGGCCCCCTGGGGTACATTTTCGGATAAATTTTATTAAGTTTTTTTGTACGCATTGCACACAAATGGTAAAAGGGGCTTTGGGGTGGGTCAAAGTCCCTTAATTATTGTAAAGGTTAAAGGGAAAAACCATGATTCTTAAACCATGGTTTGAGACCATGGTATGTGTGTGTCTATGCTAGTATAAATATGTAAGAGCGAGTTGAGTAAGGAGATCATGATATGTACGGTTGTTTTGATTAATGTTTTGATCTAAGTCTGGGTTTTAATCTGGGTAGAAAGGCTCCTACTAGCTATGTACGTGGAGACCTAAGTCCTAAGCTATATGCGGACTCTGCCACTGTGTGCATAGCAGATTGATTGTACTGAATTTCATATCTCTTAATAAAGAAGGCATTTTTGGCGAACCTAGATTCTTATGCGATTGACTGTCTATTATTTGTTGTAGATATAAATCTATCCTGTTATTTCATATTTACTTCTGTCAATGTTTAATTGCATCTCTGTGCAATTATTATTCTCTGTTAGTTGATAAATATATCTAAATGAAGTACACTTAATTACTATATGTGAAATATATTGAAGTATTCTATCCCAATCTACGAAAGGGTTAGATATGTTATTTTGGTTGCGCAAATATGTTATATTATCTGAAACAAGTTTGATTAGATCTGCCACATCCAAAGCTCCATCAGTGTGCAGAAACTTGGTTCCATCACCCCCCCATACTACTTCGGGTGAGACTTTGGTCTGCGCAAGCAGATCACTGTTTAAAGGGCTAGTAGTTGGAGGGTTTTTTTGGTTGTGCGATAACTCTGAACCTAGGTTAGGATCCTTGAAGCCAACATGTCCTCAGTGACATGTTGTACTTTTTTAGCAATATCTTCGAGGTCCCCTTCAGTAAGGAACATTGGCTTTGCTCCTGCTGAGCGATCAGACTTATGCTTCTTTCACGCACCTCCTGCAGTAGGTATATGCCGCTTAGTGACAATGAAATTAGAGTATATTATCATTGTTGTATCGTCTATGGGATCCTTTCCACCTTGAGCATACCCCACAGTGTACTCTCCATCCTGCTCAGTCTCTGGTTTTGTTTCCTGCTCAATTTCTTTCTTTATTTCTTTGGCAATTAATTTTTCTGTGTCCTTTCCCTTCCCGTGTAACTTTCTTTGTAGTGGTATCTTTCCCATTGGTTCCTACTTATTCTATGTCTGGGGGATTCAACCAATGACTCAAACATCTACATATAATCTGTTAAATATCCTCCCCTGTGACCAAATATGGTAGTGAGTGTCATTCCTTTTCCTCATCCATGTGTGTGCGGATGTATAAACAATGGAAATCTACTTTAAATTCTACAAACGCGCGATATTCTTAAAATAAAATAGGTGATAGGCTCATATTTTGGCTCACGACTGTACAAAAATATATATCGAATAAGACCCAAAATAACTTATTCTCTGTTGCCCGGGTCATCTCCTTAGAAAACTATACTGAGGCATACCTCCCAGCTTCATAGACGTCCAGATCTGAATTCATGAACTGTGAATCCTTAGGATCTCTCCATGTCATCAAAGCTATCAAGAGAAATAACCACACGTAGTGGAATCATTTTCCATCCTCCAGGACTTCTTGGAAATCATCCAAGAACTCCTTACACAAATACCCATCCCAATTATACTAGATACCCTTGTTGCATTACGAAACCAAAGACACAACTGGTGCCGACACCTCTTCTGCTCGACACTTTCGCATAATATTTCCAACCAAAATGTGTGCGGTGTAGCTCACATACTGATCACTGATCAAGATGATGGTGTATCCTCAGGATTTATTTATTAATATGTACTTCTCCTTCATCTTATTTTCATGCTCCTTATCCTGATTTTTCCCGACAAATTCGTCGGCGGGGTTAAATGCTTGGAATGGAAGCGCAGTTATCTGTTGGATCAACATATTGTCAATGGGGATTCTCTCACCCAACCAAACACACTCGTCATGCACTAGAGCAAAAAAATAGTGCACACAGATGGTATTGATATTGTTTCACCCTAAATACGGAACATAAAGAATATTCACCAACCTTTCTCGTTGAATTCCTGTTGTCTGCCTAAGTGGCTCAAACCTTGTTACTCCAGCCTCTTCATAATATACTGCACGCAAATATTTGCTAGGCTCTAACTGGGTATACTTTCTTCGGTCATTAAATTCCCAATCCTCCATGCACAATTTTGGCACCCTTCCAACAATTCTCCCTCAAATGGCACGGCCTCTGGTAGAAATGGTGTAAAGATTTTGAATTTCGCAGTGTCTGGATCCTTTGTTACTTTTGTAGTCAATTTACTTGGTGGCATATACATTGGAAACCTGGAAAGGGGTTCCACATCTTCTCCATCAATATCTTCTATCCCACCATCCATAACTTCTTCTTCGGATTCTTCAACCTCCATGGGCTGCTTTTTCTTATCGAGCCTCTCCTTAGTTCATTGTTCCTTATTGATATTATTTCTTGGTGATTTTCCTACAATATTCTTCTTTTCCTTCTTCGTCTATGCTACTCTTGCAAAAGACTAATTCCTGGGTGACCTTGGCCCTGTCACAAGCGTCGGTTCTGTGGCAGTCATGATGTATCCTAGCCCTTGTCTGAGAAATTCCAGTTCAATCTCCTCGAAACTCTTTCCAGACATGCAACGTGTTATCACACTCAAAATTTGCAAAATTTTTGTTTTCATAGTATTGTTGTAGTCTTCATTCTGAGTCATTTAGGGTCATGCATTGATGAAGAGTGTTCATGCAAATTGATGAGGAGTTTGTAAAAACATGCCCATCCTAAGATTAAAAAAGTATCCATAAACCATGTCATATCTATCATTTCCATTTAAAATCATTGCAAGGTTAATGTAAAGATTTATTGGCCACCTGTATGTTTTTACCATTTTCTGCAACGCATATAACCATGAAATGACATTTTTTGCTATGGAAACACCTAAACTTGCCATAGCGAATCTGTCAGAAATATAACAAAAAGTGTTGCGGAATTGTGTTTTTCTGCGGAAAAAAAGGAAAAGGTTAGATGTTAATTTTTATAGGTCCATAGTCACATGAGTAGTTAAATGGGTCATATATCATCCACAATCATCAATACTTGTCATCGTTACATCTCCCATTTTTGTCATTATCCTTATAATTTTTGAATTTCCCCTTTTTTTGAATTCACCTTCAAATATGCTCTCTGTCATTAACCTTTCCACCTTTTCATGCATCAGTCGATTGTCACCTTGGAATATTCCACCCCATTGCAAAGCAACTTATTGTCCAAAAAAATTCTTTGCAGGTGTTACAGGTTCATCAGGGCAACGTAGCATAAAAGGGAGATGGATAGGAAGAAAAACAAATAAAAGGTGGCTCTATGGTTATATAGGAATCCAAAGACCTTAAAATGATCATGGAGGACCTCAGCTTCACATAATTTTTGATCTAGACAGGTTACATGCATTTCTGCGAGGAGCTACAAGGGGATTTGTTGTGTTTTTTGGCTGTTTGAGTTGCTAGTTTCAAGAGAAATTTTTAGGAAATTGAAGATGAGTTTCAAAAATATGAATGAGGCTTTTTCTAATAACAGAACAAGGAACAATAACCTCTTTCACTTTTCTCCCAGGTGCTACCAATTTTGAGATTCAAATATATCTTTGGGACCTATTTTCAGAATTCAGAATTTTCCTGTTTTATACATGATTTTATAATGCACATTCTCGACAGCTGGAGATGGTTTAAAAAAAAAAAAAGGAGATGTTTTTCTTTGAAACATTCTTATTTACAAAAAATTCCTCCCATTTTTCAACAGCTATCAGGAACCGAGAGATAGGAGCTCATGATTGTAGCCTTATTTTTCCGAAAAAAAAAGGTCATTTTAATGGAGGATGAGCTACTTGCTTCTCCATGAAGAAGAGTAAATCACAATTTTATTAAAATTTGACTTTAATACTCATAAATAATACATATGAAAGCTATAAAAATTATAAAATGGTGTTTTTTGGGCTTATGAAGAAAAAATTGTGAAATTATGTCAAACTAGGCGTTTTTGTAGCGCCTTCAAGGCTTAAAGCTCAAAATGTGCTACAGAATTGTTGTAGGTGTGTTTTTTTGATAAAAATATGGAAAAAAATAAAATTTAAGGCCTGGTAAATTTTTTTCATAGCTCTCTAAACCTATCAAATAGATGCATGAGAGCAGAGAGAGCTAATAGGTGGCAGAGGTTGGTGAACTAAATTTGCTACAAAATGTGCTATGAAATTGTTGTAGATGCCTTTTTGGTTAAAAAGGTGGTTATATCTGAAATTAAATTCTGGGAAAATTTTATACTATCCCTCCCAACCTATTAAAAATATTCATGGTAGCAGAAAGACGCAATGAGTTTCAAAAATTTCAAAACAGAGGCATTACGAAATGTTGCTGCGAAATTTCCTACACCACTCTATTCTTTGGAGCGCAAAGTTTTGGGGAAAAAATTGAATTTTAGAGGGAATATGAAGGTCAATCAGGCACGTGGGAAGCACAAGAATAGCAGCGGAACATGCCAGCAAATTTCTCTCCTTAAATTAAGTCATCTTATGTTATAGTTCTGCCTAAAGACAGGGTTTCATGGTCATTATGATTTTTTCCTTAAACATAGTAAGATCTGTTTCTAAATCTAGTGGATGTATTTATAGTTTGATCATGGTATTTGCTACATAGTCACATGATCTTATAAATTGTAAATATGCAGTAATTTTAGTTAAAAAAGTGTAATAAATAGGAATATGAGCTCTATTAGGACTCTAACTCCTAAACTTAGCAAATGTCTGTTTTGTTTCCAGATATTTAGGTTTTAGTTAGATGATGTGTCAAAGTTAAGAGTTCGATGATCTCGCTAGGTGGAAGATCCTATGTAATGGTGAAAAGCCTATTAATAGGCAGAACTTCGAAATAAAGATGGTTTGAAAATGTTATTTCAGAAGACTACTTTGTAAAGCTTTGGGATTTCAGCAATATACAGTGACAATACATATTTTCTTCACCTGAGACTCTTATTATGTTTCAATGAGTTACTGTTCTATCTTGCTTAATGTTTTTCCTCCAATGTATTAATGCTTGATTACTCAAAATTCATGTAAATCATGCTTTGACTTCCCTTAAGCATTAAGCTATGGTATATATCTCTTAATATTTTTATTTCAATATCTTGATGTCTCATTACTCAGAATTCGTGTTTCTCATGCTCTGAATTCCTTTGAACATTAAGTTATTGAATATTTTCTGTGTGTGTTTTCCTTTCATTGAAACATCTACAAGCCTCAGCTTCCATAAGGAAATCCATTGACATTGAATTATTTAGCACTGACTCCATAAGCCCAATGGTAGTAAACCCCATACATTTTTCACCTGCATACAAACACAATTAATCCAATTCAGAGTTAGTCGTCTTCTTTCAATTTATTCATTGAATATCCTTTATCCTTTTGAGAGAGCCCTCTCAGGCTGGAAAGGCTAATTTCCAGCTACAAGTGGTTTGAAATAGTTACTCCAAGTTGATTGTTGAAGCATCCCATCAACCCATCAATACCAAATGATTTTAAATGGAAATGATAGATATGACATGGTTTATGGATTCTTTTTTAATCTTAGGATGGACATGTTTTTAGAAACTCTTCATCAATTTGCATGACCACTCTTCATAAATTCATGAACATAAATGACATAGCATGAAGACTACGATGATACTATCAAAAAAAAAAATCAAATTTTGAGTGTGATAACACAACAAATCGCTTGTCTCTTACTTAGGTGAAAAATCACAAATCTACTTCTCACCAAGAAAAGTGTCTAAATGCTGAGCGGGATGAAATATTTATAACCAATTTAAATTTTAAACTCCATGATCCTCTTTAGATTCACTTCGTTAATGCATATTTGGAGGAATATTTTCCCAGTTATGCTCATTAATTAAATGCATTTTACCCACTCCTTTTAACGAAAATTGTCCTGTCAAATCAACTGTTTCACCTCCAACGGTTATATTTCTAATAAAATTCAACAGACCTTGCTTCATGGTGTAGTCATTCCTCCTTCATTGAATTTTATGCGAAATTTTCCATGTTCCT
This sequence comes from Pinus albicaulis, assembly GCA_034641835.2. Taxonomy (NCBI): domain Eukaryota; kingdom Viridiplantae; phylum Streptophyta; class Pinopsida; order Pinales; family Pinaceae; genus Pinus; species Pinus albicaulis. Next base: position 39,624,888 of record CM076576.1, read on the forward strand.
AAAAACAAGACATTACTTCTGCTTCATTGAAGCCCTTCTCTCGCAGAGTAGTTTATAGTAATTTTCTCTCTTACAACTATGTGTAGCACTAAGACTATTCTCTGTCCATATAGTCTATGCAAAGTGCCAGGGAAAGAATCATCCCTATATATCTTCAACCTGCTTCCATTCATTCGTCCAGAAAATAATTCACCATTGAGCTTCGGGAGTTGAACTGTGCCACCATCCTATATATTCCTGATAATGTATGGCCCAAACCAATGTGCCTTTAACTTTCCTTGGAACTTCGTGAACTTGCTATCATACATCAACACCAAGTATCATTTCTTGAATATTTTCTACTTGATTCGCCTGTCAAGAGAGGATTTTTCCCTTGCTTTTTGTACTTGATGATGATATCCTGCAATAAATCTATCTTCTTAAAGAGCAAGCAATTGTTCCAACTTTTCTTCCATGATATCACTATCTTCCATGTATGTTACTGCTGCAATTCTTAGACAAGGTACAATATATTCCATATGCATAACTGCTTCCTGTCCATAAACCATCCTAAAGGGTTTTTTCCTGTCAACTTCTTGTAGGTTGTTCTATATGCCCTTAATATTGCAGGAATTCTCAAATCCCAATCATTATTATTGACATTGCATACCTTGGTTAGAGCATTATCCAAAATCTTGTTAAAAGATTTAGCTATTCCATTTTCGTAAGGGTGATAAGGTGTGATCTTATGATGATGCATTTGAAATTCCTCAGTCAATGCTTCAATGGTATGATGTAAGAAATGTGATTCTCTACTAGTCATCAAAATCTTTGGGCACCCAAATCTAGACATAATATACTCAAATATGAATTGTGTAGTAGTATCTACGGTGCAATCCTTTACTGGCTTAGCTTTGGCCCATTTGGTCAGGTAATCTATGGCAGTGATAATGTACCTCGCTCCTGTCTTCTTCCCTGGTGGATTGATTGGTCCAACAATGTATATTTCCAACTTATCAAATTCCTGTAATGTCACTTGTGGATTCAAAGGAATTTCATCTCTCCTAGATGGTCTTCCTATTCTTTGATAAGAATCGCATGATCTACAATATTCGTTTGCATCCTTGTGCAATTAAGGCCACCATAATCCAGCTCTCAAAATATTATGCACGGTGTATTTTCTTGCATAATTTACTCCTACAACTCTTCCATGAGCTTATTCTGAAATGCTCTATCTTTCATGCTCAGAGACATATTTGTGTAGTATTTCATCTGGCCCCATTTTATATATATGTCATGAAATCAAAGAAAAATCTGCTACCTTAACTACCAGCTCTATCTCCTTATGCGTAGTATATTCCATAGGTGTTATCCCTATGCTTAAAAACTGAATAATTTATGTGAAGTGATCATCTGAAACCCTTATAGAAAATAGTTGGACATTAAGTAGGTTCTCTTCCATGCTCATGTATTCATCACCTGTCTCAATCCTTGATAGGAAACATGCCCAAATAGTATACCAAAAGGTACATAAAATATGAATTTCTTCATGTTAAATGATATTTTATACTGCCTACATGTGTTCAACATCAGCCTTAGGTTTGAAACATGTTTCTTAAACAGTCCAAATACTGTCCAATCATCAAAATAAACTTCAAATAACTTGTGTATATACTCCTTAAAATTTGCAACTACTACTATAGATAATATTGCAGGAGCATTATTCAATCCAAAACACATGAGTGTATACTTAAAATATCCCCATTCAGTGGAAAAATTTGTCTTACTCCTGTCTTTTGCTACAATTCTAATCTGATGGTACCCTGAAAACCCTTTTGTAAAATATTATGCCCCCTGCTCTCCAACATTATCCAAAACTTCATTTGTAAAAGGTGTATGGAATGGTTCTTGTACACATGCATCATTTAGCTTCCTTAAATCAACAAAAATTCCAATTTCACATTTTTCTTCTTCTCCTAGAAAATCATAGGACTTACCCATTCAAATTCCTCCACAAGCTTAATTATTCTAGTCTTAAGCATCTTTTCAATTTCTTCCTTCACTTTTTCCTGATATTTTGGGCTTAGCCTATATGTTCGTTGTTTTATAGGCTTCACATCTTTCTTGAGATTTATCATCATAACTCTAAGGTCTCCTACTATTCCTTCTAGTTCAGAGAACTTAGTGGGAAAGAGCTCCTAATATGCATGAAACAACTCTTCAACCTTTCTAATGGTATCTGCATCCCAATAATCTCCAATAAGTGCGAAATTTGGTTCCTCTTTTGTCCGTATATTCACCTTCTATGTCTTCACCAACTGCGCTATGTCAAGTATCTCAGGATCTAGTCCAACAACCTCATGTTGTCCTTCTGATTCTGGAATATTAACATTACATGTATCTTCCTCATCCTCTTCCGCTATTATATTATAACATTCTATAGCAAGCTCCAACTGCACGGTTGACACAGGTTGTGTCCAGGTTAGATCAATAGGAATCTTGAAAATATTTGCGTGGACTACTTGAAGAGATTCATCTATGTACTGACAGTCATCTTCAAAAATAAAATTCATTAGGAATCCTTCGACCAAGTCCTCCCATTTTTCTATTCCATGTCACAACTCAGTTTCAAGGTACCAATTCATAGGGATTCCTTCTAATGTGTGAGTGAATGCATGTACCCATCTCGGTGTTGGATCTTCATCCCAAATTGTAGTCCACTGGAAGATATGTCCTCGAGGGTAATTCTTTCCATCATGTTTCACTTCAATTCTAGTATTTACTTGACCAAATTTGATCATCATAAATATGTGGTATTCTCTCCAACTTCCAATATTTACCTTATGCATACCCCACCATCTAGTAGGCATAGATCTTAACGCTACATCCAAGGCTTGAAACATTTTTATTTGGGCACTATTGTTTCAAATTCATCAAGAAACAAATCAGCATCTCCTATCCCATAATAGTACAAAAAATTACATACCTCTGTAGTGATGCAACGAAGTGATCTTGTAATGTTGTTACATATCCTTGTAGAAACTTCATGCAACCTATTCTACCAATGCTACATTTCTTCATCAGAATATAAAATGCATGAACTATCCTTTTCCCAAGTCATTCGCCCATGTGCAGTAGGGTTGATCCAATATTTTTTCTACACAGTCAACTTATAGATATTATCGATATCCCCCTCACAGTATTCATCCTGAACATGCTCTGTGTACCGCACTCCTTTGGATGAAGGCTAGAGGAACAATGATCCTCAGATCACCTTGCTCAAACACCATGTTTATCCTCTTTATATTTATTATTGCATCATATCAAAAGGCCAATCAAATTCAAGTAGCGCAGGATATGGACTGATATCATCTGCAATCTCTATAACTTCAAAATACTCCATTAGGCGCACTCCTTCATTGTCTACTACTATACCAGCCAATCTTCCCATAGGAATAATCTTTTGCTGATTAGCCATTATCAACTGGATCGATGAACATTGTAGCTTCAACCTTCCCATTTGTTCCCACGTTTGCCTTGGAAATACATTGGCATCTGATCCAATATCAAGGATTACCTGATCCATGTCATAGTCCCCAATCTGCGTAGTTAACCTCATTTCTCTGCCTGTCCTCTTCTTATGCTGATGCAACTTATTTATGGTGCAACTCATTGCGCGAATCTTCTCTTTTAGTGTAGGTTTCTATTAGCTTCTGTAGACTTGCTACAACATTCTGATCTCACAACAACTTCATGCAGGTCTGCAAAAAGGATTTCAATATGGCTAGATCAAACTCCTTTGTCATAGCCACGACTTCGTCATTTTTCTATTGAGGTATCAACTTATGTTGAGGTTGTGGTTGTTTCCTAGATTTCAAAGATCTAGGGTCCATGAAACTCTTCTTTTCATCTAAAAACATCTCCTTTTCTCTTTACATATTGAACCTGATTTTCTTATCTCCAGATTTTTAGACCCATGCCTCCTCCATAGGCTTCTTACCTGTTGCATGATCTTCTCCAGTGGTTGTGCCACTTCAGGTTACTATTTTGACACTAGGCTCTTCTTCACATGGCTCTGTAGTCATCATTTGTAAGTTGTGCGTAGGTTGCGGGTTTCTTTTATCCTCTATCCTTGCTATCAGAATAGGATAATATTCTATTACATGATCAAAATCTCTACAATACCTACATGTAGGGGATGTGGGATTCTGACAATCCCTTGTGAAGTGTCCAACTTCACTGTGGTTGTAACATATAATTTTTCCATGTCCTAGACTAGCGCCTCCTCTTCATCCATGTCCTCAGCCTTGGAATCCAACACGCTGTGCAGGGGAACCATGATTTTTATGTGCACACCCTTCAACTTGTATTGTGTATGTACCTGCAGTCTAATCTATCATTAAATCATAATTGAGACAATTCCTTTCCTCATGCCCTACGGAGCTACAAAAGTTACAAACTACTTCAACATCTTGACATTCTTTTGCACTAAATATCATTCTTTCATGTGATGTCGACCAAACAATTTACATAGGTCACACCATAAAATTGGTCCCGGGTGCAACGGATTAGGCCCACCACTGTTGATGTAATATCTAAATAGAGGGCACTCATCTTTATAATGGCCTTCTTCCTTACATTTAATACACCATACTTATGAGCGAATTTATATTCGTACTTCCTTACCGTTCTTCAATTCTTGAAACTCCAAATGCATTGTTGATCATTTATTTTGAATCTGTTAAACCCCTACTTTGGTGTCTACGACGGGCGAAGCTTTCAAATTCATAGTAATTTCAGGATATTCAACCTGCATTTCTATCTTCCATTGTGTTAATGGTAGCCTGATATGTCGCAATAGCGCAGCTATAAACCACTCCTTATGATGCTCGTCAAGAATATAGAAGTTTACTTGGCTTAGTAGCATCTTGAACCTTTGATCTACTTCCCAAACAGATTCAGTTATCATTTGATTGATCTATTTTATTTCTGTAATACACTGTGACTGCGATTTTGGATTCTTAAATTTGACATTCAATTTTGTCTTTGTCTCATCCAAGACAAAGACAACGCTCTTTCCTGTAGTGCTGTGATAAGTTGTGCCTTCTTCATATCATCATTTGTGACCTGTCGTGCTCTCCATACTGCTTCAGTGAAAAAACAAATTTTTTTCAAGATCCTCGGATCCCAAACCTTTGAAAGCAATCATTCTAGCTTCATTATACATATCTCCTAGGGGAGGTGGTGGTGGAGGTGGAGGTGGAAGTGGAGGGACAATATGGGGATGGGAGTGGCAGGATGGAGAGTCCCAGAGGTGCCCTTATGATCTCCAAATTCTAATTGCGATGCACTTCTAGGGGTTGTGGGGTTAATTTATCCTTCTTTGTTTTCATATCCAAATAACAGACTCAAACCCATCTCAATATATTTTTCAGGATCTATCCTAAATATTTTACCACTTCTTGTAGATCCAGGATTACCCCTTCCAAACATCTATTTGGTTGCATGCGCAGTACACCCTTTTCACATAAAAGAATATTAATCCACAACTTTAAATAATTCAATTACTTACCTTGTGGACCCTTTAAAAATATTTGCTCAGCTTCACTGTAGGATACATAGGTGTCTATGGAAAATTGTAATATCCCAAAATGGGAACACTCAGCAATACCTACTGGAATAATGCACTTTTCAGAAGTATGTGCACTGAAATGAGTTTGCAGCCCTTGGATCCCTTATATCTAGAGATATAGCATCTAAATCCAATAGGGGAGCAAAAAAAATCAAACTAGGTGAGGTAAATAGACCTCCCACACCTAGTATAGCTGAAAAACACCTAAGAATGGGGCTACAGCAATATGCAACAATACTGCAGGAAAATAACACAATTTTTTAGAGAATGAGAAGGAGACCAATAAGAGGGATCAAATTTAATATATACAGAAATAAGTCAGATCCATAATGAGACCCTTATAGTATACAACAGAATTTAGAAGACAAGAATAGAAGAAATTCCTCAAGAAAGAGGGCTGCAACACATGTATTGACTGCAAAATAGCTTGACAACGTTATTTATAAGAGTTGTAGCAGCTGTATATTAAACTCCAGATCTAGAGCAAATATGTGTACAAAATATTAGATCTATTTCAGATCAGTACACTAGAAAGGCTCCTTTATAAGATCCCCTTGGGGTTTTAATCAAAACATGCAATACAGAGAGTAGATCTGAGATCTAAAGCAGCAGATCTACAATAGTATTCAAAATTTTTTGAAGATGATTACAATAGAAGAAGATCAGATCTGTACAGAACATGGATCAAAAATCTAATCCATGGATCACCATAGTGAAGGGCAGAACCCCAACACCAGAGATCTCTCCTCAAAAAGTGTGTCAAAACACCCTGCAACTTCCTTCTTGCAAATAACGTAGTCCTGGAAGGAAAACTACGCTGTAGGTTGAAGCACTGGGTTGGCCTGATGCCAAGATCTGAAATATCAGCTCCAAAGGTTCATAGCTCTCTTGCCAATGGGATAGAAAACTTTCCCAGTGAAAAGCGGAACTGGAATGGCCTAGATCTGACCAGATCTAGCTTCCACTTGCTGCAGCTTGCAAGGACAACCAAACCCTCAACAAGATCTGCGTTGTAGTTGGAAGATGAGCTTGGAAAAATGCCTGATAGTGTATGAGATCAGCAAGACTCTTCCAAGAACTCCTCAATAGAAGAGGTGGGATTCCCGAATAGGAACACCCTAGTGCTAAACAACACTATCCTCAGCTAAACAGCTGAGAATGATATATGTCTAAGCAGACAATATATTTAGGAATATGCACAATCAACAACCTTCTTCTGCTGTCCTCCTCTTCCTCTTATAGGATGAAAGTCTTGTCAAACCCTAAACCATCTCAATGATTTAGGTGCATTCACATGAGAAGCCTCCAACTAGAACTGCGCTGTGCCTCTAGGAGATTCACTGTATCTAGACAACGTTGTTGATTTGGTCCTGGTTGACTTGGTCAAGTGCTCCAGTCTCTTTCACACCTAAGTGTGCTTATGTAGATAGCCTAGATTTTTCCATGTTAACATGTGGAATTGATTTATTTTGCTGATGAGGAGTTTTATTGATCCTCCTTTACATTTTTATTCATGAAACAAAATATTGAGACAAAATTGTATATTCCCATTAGCTTGGGCTAATTTGGAATATTACAGTCCTCCCCTCCAGAATGTTGCTTGTCCTCAAGCAACTGATAGGGTGAGTGCTGCAACACTTCTCCTTCTTCATTGGTGACACCATCAAAGATCAAGCTCTCCTCATAAGCTAAGTGTTCACCAATCCAAGCCTCCATGAACTGTTCCTCCAAAGTCATCATGAGATGTACAAAATCCATCCCACAAGGAGTCAAGAACTCAGCATAAAAAAACATGGTAGGTCCAATACTCTCTCTAAAGCATGTAGCATAAGGTACATAGAGAGTTTCCATCCCATGTGGTACATACAAACTGCCCATCCTCCCTCCATACAATCCCATGAAAAGTACAACTATATCATCCAAGTATGGAAGCATTATTACATATACACAAACACAAATTTGAGCATGAGGAGGTGGGTTATAGTCCCACATATGGTGCCGGCATAGTGCATCTCCTGCCTACATCAGATCAAGATATGGTAAGTGGTTTCCCACCAATTACTTGCGGCACAAGTTGCCTCACCATGGCTGAAAATGTGAGATATTTTTGGTGCCTTTGAGAAGCACCCATCATGAAAAAGAATCTCCCTTTGCACAATAAGGGGGTGGCCAATTTCAGAAATTTCAGTGGCCCAATGTTTGCCATGAGATTTACATGATACAACACTCCTCTTGGGAGTCATGGCCTGCAAAAACATGGTGAAAGAATGTGTTGAATTAGAAAATGAAGCTTGCATTACATGATCATATTTTTCACCATCAATGCTTCTTCTATATATGGAATTGTGCACAATTTTTTCTCCCTTTTCAAGAGAAGGAAGAAATGAATGAAATGACTCTTGCATAAATTTCTTTGGCTGCCCCAACTCCACATAGCTCTTGCATTCTAGAAAATGTTGATGTAGCTCTCCTCCAAAGCCTTCCCAATCAAAGCATCTCATGATAGTGTTGTAGATATTCATAGAATAGGTAGGGTTGAAACATAACTCTTTGAAGGCCCTTTATAGCATCCTCCCCTTGAGCTTGGAGGCTCTAGGTAAGAAGATCCTATCATGATGATAGATGACTCCCTCATGGACTAGATAACCCTCCTCATGCAGCTGGTCATAAAGCATCATACAAGTGTAGAGATCTTTGGAATAATCCACCAACAGCTGGGATTTCCAATATAGGTCTACACTCCCCAACAAAGACAATGTTGATGATGCATCAATAGGAATGCCTCCCATGTTGCTGATCTCTTATTTGACATTTATTATGCCAAAGGTACAAGTAGGAAGGACTTACCTTCCCTTTTTCTCCTCCAACAGCACATAATCAGAAATGAAGGAGGGTGAGGATGATGAAAGAGGAAAATATCCCTCCTTCTTGTGCTTGCCCAAGCCTTCCAGCATGTAGCTGTGTCTTATAATGCTCCCATCCCACCTAGATCTGATTTTGGAGCATCAAGTAGTGAGAAAACTCTCACCAAAACTGAATCAGGTGGCCTCCCAGATGGTTTGCCACTAGATAAGAGTGCCCCTTGCAGAAATCTCATGAACATGAGAGAAGGGACAGTGAGGTCCTTGCTTCCACTATGAAAATCCATATATTTTTTTTGTGTGGAAGTGTTGTGTGAGGGGTAAGTACGCATGCCTTTGATTATTTGAAATGCACCACTCTTCTTGTCCACGCATTCCATTTGTAAATCCTCCCAATTAGTGGTGACTTTCCCCAACGTAATCAACCATTGAACACCCAAAATGACATTGGTGTCTGGTATGTCAACTACAAAGAAGTGATCCACCAAAGTGTAGGATCCCATGGTGACTGAAAGTGATGGAAAATAATGCATGCATTGCATTGTTCTATCTCATGGGACCAAAACAAAGAATCCCTCAAAAGTATCAATGGGTATTGCCCTTTTGTTAGCCACCCATAATTTTTGACATAGCAAAAAGGTAGCTAAATATGTTTCTGTGCCTTCAAGAGAAACATTTCCTTTGTAAATCTATCATTCTTGAAGTCCCATATGTCTCCTATCCTTCATAACCATCTTTACTGTTGTTTCCATCAAAACCCTGTTGTTTATTAAAGAAAGCTGCTTTTCAAAGGCCTCCATATTCCTCGTTTTCCCTTATGTTGGCCCTTCATTTTCCTCCATTCCCTTCAAAATCATTTTAAGCCTTGTAAATTTCTATTATAAGGTTTGAAACCCCTCTTCTAACCTTATCGTAACCCTTCAAAAACCTTCATTTTGGCCAAAAAACCCATTTTTTAACATTAAGGCCTTAAGCCCCTTTTGGCCTTAGCCCTTAGCCCTTCTCCCCGCATGTGACTCAGAGCCATAACCAGGAGCCAGCCCCATCACACAATCGCAATTAGGGTTCCCTGTTTCTTTGTCACCTTTTACTTTTAAAATCGCCGATGCGATAAGCCCTTTCTTTTTTAAACCTTGATCTCCTTACCTTTTTCATGGGACCACACCCCTTCGTCGCATCGCAAAAAAAAAACATAAGTCTTCTTTCCAAAGCATGGGTCCTCCAATGGTCCAACCCGCTGATTTGATCTCAGCTGTTGAATCCACAAGAACCAACGGCTGAGATTGCATCACGCTCTACCCATAACCCTTCGTTATTTCCCCTTTGATCGAGATCCAACAGTTCATTCCCCCTGATCCAACGGTTAGGACTTAACCCGATAGCCCATTGAACCCATCCACCACGCGAAAAAGGTGTTGACGTAACTATTGGTCCCACCACCCATGCCCCGTGCATCTTAACTCCCACCGCGTGCTATCTACACCGTCCGATTAATACCAAGAGATCCAACGGCTTAAACTCTGTTTTGCAAAAAATTTCTGCCCAAGAGCTAACGTTTCAAATTTTTTCGAAATGAAAAGTTTTGAGAATCCACATGGCAGCCAATGTATGGTATCGCATTCCATCTGTGCAAAACTGCCTCCCCCCATTTCATTTTGCGAAAACCATCCTCGGTTTTCCGGTATATCGCTGCCATCCGCAACGTTGCTCCCGATTTGATCCTAGCCGTCGATCTCTGAGATCGCACAGTCCATGTTATATTGCAACCCCATTCATTTTCCCTTCATCTATTCTCCAAAACACTCCCCCGAGAGATCCCCACTGTAGATCATCCTGATCTAACGGTCCACGTCCCTCATCACACTCAAACCCCCATCGGACCTGGTTAGCTGCTCTGCCAGGGTTTTCCTCCCATTTTTCCGTTGCATCCACATTTTTCCTCACTGCTCATCCACCCTCACGAGCCTCTGAAGTAGTCATTCCCACTCCCGCAGATTTTTTATAATGTGTTATTGTTTTTTGCATGTTTCAAAGGGTGATGAATTTATATTGTCTACACAGTCACAGTCATGGTGACACATAGCACAGAAATACTATCACAGAGCCAAAGATCGCAGAGGAAGACATCACTAAGAAGATTTAATAGATTTTTTTATCAAAGATCGGGGTTATTGACCCTAACATAACCCTCCAGCTCAACCAAACCCCAGACATCTGTACAGAAGAAGCAACAAAGTGTATCAGAAAAGATTAAGAAGATTAATGCATAATATTGAAGACTTAATGCCTAATCCATAGTTAAGTCAAAGGATACAGTTCGAAGATCATAAAAGATGACCAAGGAAGGCTTAATGAAGCCTAAATCACACATCAAGCCATATCAGTGACTTAAGATCAGCAAACGTTCTTTTTCTAAGACAGGACTAACTCACACGACCTACTCCATTCCTCATCAAGCACCAGAATAGTTATTACTCTGACACAAGTCCTTAAAACTGTCAGTGCATTAGTTATAAAGCATGGAAGACCTGAAAGACAAATATTCACCTTACTTGTCTCAGAGTATGAACAAGACATCTCAGCTAAGAAAGTACTTCAAGAGCACACCCTAGAAGTTATTGTCAACCTGACAAAGACTTCTAAATCGACTAAAGGGTACTGAAAGTTAATGTAAATATATTAAACAAAATGGGCTTTGAAGACATTTCTCTCTCTGTTTTAATGAATCATTTAAATCCTATCTACCACTACTATCACTCGTTCACCTATAAGAACCCATGAGAAACACATTGAAAACGTTGGGTGGTTGTTGGAAAATTACTAATTGTAAGCTGTTTTACTAAGTTAGTGTTCTGTGAGTAGTAGTTGTAAATAGGCTGGGAGATGATTTCTGGATGATATCAAGCTATTGGACAAGAATGTATGTGACTGGTTTTGCTCTACTAATATGACAAGCATGTTCATTGGATCCTGATCTAAATCAGTGGTGATGTGTTGCTTCTTTGTTATTATTTTCCCTTTGTTTTACACCATGTTTCATTTTCTATGATAAGAAACAGTAATTTTAGCTTCGGATATACTGCTGCAAGTACCCTAATGTTTCCTACACTTTATTATCTTTAATGTTTTCTGCTAATTGTGTATATTAGAACAACTTCAATATAATTTAACCAGTCAAAGAGTTGGTTTGCCCATACTTACTGATGTATGAATTTAGAGTTTGTTTCTTAGATGTTCTTGTTTGGTTCTGCTGAAAGAATAGGAGAATAGGGAGATTTAGTGATTAGCCCTGTCTCCTAAGTTCCCTTTCCAACAGTTAGCCTTTCTAATATCCCTTTGAGTTGATGCCAAAAGTAGAGAAGGTTAAAAGTCTTTCTCTGATCTTAGACTTCACTATGTGTTTGAACTTAAGTGTTTTCTACTGTCTGAAAGTGGTCCTGAGGATTGTTGGATTGTTTCCCTTGAGAGTATGTTGAAAGCAAGTTAGGTTAAAGGTCCTTACTTGATCTTAAGCTACCCTTTGTGTCTTTATTGAGAGTTTCCTTTGAAAGTATGTCAAAAGCAAGATAGGTTAAAATTCCTTACCTGATCTTAGGCTACACTTTGGTTTCTTTCTTTCACCTCACTTCTTAATGTTCCATCTCGCCATCATCTTAGGAGATCATCTTTTTTAGATGAGTAGCCCTTTGGAAGCCTTGGATATTTGAATTGCAAGTAAACCCTTTTATGACTCCATTACCCAATGGACTTGTATTCTCTTTGAATTATCTCCCCATTGTCGAAAATCCTTCTCTACTCATTCCTTTACCTTACATTGAACCCTTATGTCATTTTTCCCAACCAAACAAACAAAACAAAAACCCTTGTGCCCTATAACTAGCCTAATACCTTAAATTGACTTTTAAAGATATATTATTCTTTACCTTTATAGAGAGATCCCTCTCTGGATCCACGAGGGCTAGATCCTGAGATCCCAAAGTGGTTTGATGTTGTCTTGTCATTTGGTATTGCCAGATCTGCCAAATCACGGGAACCCCAACATAATTGCGACTCCGCTGGGGATTTTTTGAGTAGATTATACCTGATACACTCTTGGGACCTCAGAAATTCCCTTGATTCATGAATATTTTGTGTGCTAGCCAGTTGAGTCCCCAACGTAATGGAAACTCCACTGGGGAAGCTTTGAGGAAAACACTCCTTAAAACATCTCTAAGAACTCAAAGAAGACCAATTAGCCTCGATTTGGTATAGATTGATGACGGTGGACAACAGCCTGCTTCAAAACATTTTAAACCCTCCACCTGGTGACTCCTCAGTTCCTAAATGACCAAAATACTCCACTATTGATCAGTAGGCCTGCTGATTATCTCTGTTTTCACAAGACTCCACTAGGAGACCAGTTTCATCACAACATCATCCATACGAAAGGAAACTCTGAGAATCGACTTCCTTTGTCTGAAGAACAATTGCCTCTAAATATTGTCATATCTAGATAACTTTTCTTTTTCTTTGGTCTAAAACTCAACATGGAGACACACCAAATCCCTCAACCAATAGAAGACTCTGAACAATTTACAGAGATGCAACCAGATTTAAGAGAAGAATTTCATTATGAAGTATCAATATTCCTGTCAGTTTTCAACCTGATGAACTTCCAAGAGCTATTCTCCTCTTTTCAAAGCTAAAACATGTGAACCCTGAAATCATGAAAATATTTCTAGACTTGGTGGTTGAAAGGTATGAAACTGAGATTGAAATATTTAATTCACAAGAACAATCATACTAATTCAGGGACCCTAGAGCATTTTTGGAAAGTCTCCCTCCCCCTAAGAAAGAAAAAATTTCATTGCCTTTTGATGTGTAGGAAAAGGATGATTGTGCTTTCAAGAGCCACACTGAAGATGTAGTGAACCAAGCTGTCAAGGATGCAGATAACCTACCAGTCATGGAAGGCCTAAAAGAAGAAAGTTTATATCATGTTTTTTTTATCCTATGGCAGAATATATGGAGGCCTTGATTGGCTCAAGTTCCCAAGCATTGACACTTTTCAAGAGCCAGATACATCAGGAGTGGTCACCACTGGTGGTGGCCTTGGTTTTGAAGACCCACATTCAAAGTACCCTAAATCTCACTGATAATCTTTATCTTTATGTTTTCCTCCGATTGTGTATTTTAAGGACAATTCTATAGAGTATAACCAGTCAAGAAATGTTGGTGAGCCCATGTCTTGCTAAGTACATCTTGAAACATTGTTCTTGAAAGATATTTTCATTTCATGCTAAGTAAAATATTGAACTAGGGAAGTCTATGGTTAGCCCCATCCTCTGGTTTCTTCTCCAATAGTTTGTCTTGAAATTTTCCCTGTGAGTTGGTGTCAAAAGTAGAGAAGGTTAAAAGTCTTTCTCTAATATTAGGCCTTGCTCTTTGTTTAATATTAAATGTTTTCTACTGTCTGAAAGCAGTTATGAGGACTGTTGGATTGTTTCCCTTGAGAGTATTCTGAAAGCAAGTTAGGTTAAAAGTCCTTACTTGATCTTAAGCTACCCTTTGTGTCTTTATTGAGAGTTTCCTTAGAAAGTATGCCAAAATCAGGATAGGTTAAAAGTCCTTACCTGATCTTAGACTACACTATGGTTTCTTTCTTTCACCTCACTTTTTAATGTTCCATCTCACCATCTATCTAAAGAGATCCTTTGGTATAGATGACTTGCACTATGGAAACCCTTGGATAGTTGTTATGCAAGTAAACCCTTTTATGACTCCATAGCCCAATGGATTGGCACTTCTCTTGACCTATATTCCCATGCTGAAACATCCTTCTACTTATTTCCTTCTTCACTTCACATAACCTTCTCAGTTAATGATCTTCAACCAAAAAAACAAATCAAAAACCCCTGTGCTTCATACCTAGCCTAATACCATAAACTGACCTTAAAGATATATCATTCTTTACATTTATAGAGAGATCCCTCTCTGGATCCAGGAGGGCTAGATCCTAGGATCCCAAAGTGGTTTGATGTTGTCTTGTCTTTTGGTTTTACCAATCTGGCCAAAAAACAGGAACCCCAACATAATGGCGACTCTGCTCGGGACTTTTGCGTAAGTTATACCTGATACACTCTTGGGACCACAGAAAATTCTCGGGATTCAAGAATATTTGATGAGCTAGCTAGTTGAGTCCCCAACATAATGGCAACTCCACTGGGGAATTCTGAGTAAAATAATTCTTATACATCCTTTAGAGCTCAGAAGACCCATAATCTCCTTAGATTGGTATTTAATTGCTGATGGTGGATAGTAGCCTGCTTCAAAACATTCAAATTCATCCACCTGGCGACTCCACTACTCCCAAAAGACCAAATGACTCCACTGGTAGAAGACCCTGAACTGGTTGAATAAGATACAATGACCTATTTTCTAATTTACAAAATGATTCCAAGGATACCATGAATATATGCCCCAATGAGTAGAGAACATATCCCTGGGTTCCCACATAAGATGCCCCAGGTGAATTGGGATAACAACCTTCCTATCTTTCAAGGTGAAATGTTTAATAACCCATTGTTGCATCTTATAAAATTTCATAGACATGTATGGAGGTTGAAATTTGAATGGCATGAAGACTGCCTAATGAAAATTTTTATGTTAACATTAGAAGGAAAAGCTAGGGATTGGTATGAATGGTTGAAACCCAGCAGTTTGTTTTCTTTGAAAGACCTTGAAAATTTGTTTTTTGAGAACTATAAAAGAAACAATGCATCCTTATCCTGGGGTGAAATATGTTATGATCCATCACAAAACATCACCCAACACATCATAGACTATGAAGAGGATTTGGAAAATATACATAGTGAGGATATTTTGAAAGACATTCATGAGTTCATCGTTCAATTAAAGAATTACAAGAACCTAGATGAATCAGTTGAGGAAGAAATTAACCAAGAAATCAAAGACATTCCTCAAGATATTCCTAAAAACCCAAATAATGATTCATCATCCCTTATAGCTGAGGCCCAAGAAGACATCTAGCCTCAAACTCAGTCTTCACAAGAAACAGAGAGCTGCTGCACTTATGCTCAAAGAAACACAAGAACACTTTCCCCTTTGATAGAAGAAGAAATAGATCAGATCATCAATATTCAGCCAGCCTCTGAAATCCTTTATAAAACAAACACCCTTTCTCGTTCATCTACTAAGCTTTGTTGTACAGATTTAGAAAGCTCCCCTGTAAATCAGAATGAAGAAAGATCTGATGATAATCTAATACGTTTGATTGGTAGCATTACTTACTTTAATGTTTTTCCTAATTTTGATCTATCTGATGATGATGTTCTCCAAACAGAAGTTGATCTTGCAGAGCCATCATTAGTAGATTTGTGGGAGGAAGATTAGTTCCACCAACTTCAAGAAAGTAATGAGCCAAGTCAAGATATTTACGATACTGATGAAGAAGGCTTTAAAAGTGCAGAAGAGGGTGAAGGATCTTTGGATCTTTGCTTCACTTCATTACAACTCATCAGTAATAGTTTTCATGTGATTGGGAATCAACAGCCTTTCATCTCAAAGGGTGAAGAGGAAAACAATGAAGAAATTTTTTAGCAGATTGAAACCAAGGAGCCTTCTCTTAAAAAAGAGGAAGCAATGGAACAGACCCCTGCTCAAGAATACATTGATCTTTTCACAGAGCTCAGCCCCTAAAATCAGAATATCTCAGAGCTACAAGAGGACAACACTGCAGTATATGATGAGTCATCCAGTTCAGAAAGTAATGAATATGAGGAGGAGTTTCTTTCTCAAAAGAATCTTTTCCTTGATCCAGTGGAAGAGGAAGTAATCCCGGTTGAAACCTACTTGTCAAATACTCACAACTAGGTATTATTTCAAGATCCTTATGCTCATTTACTACAGAAATTTAGAGAAGGATCAAAGGCCATCAAGAGCAGCTTGTTGCAGACAACAAGAAATTTTTTAAAAGCTGCTGCTAAAAAACAAAGAGAATGGGAGTGGCTCTGCCTGTCCAGCATGCTCAAAGAGATGAGCACAAACCAATCATGGGATCATCTGATTGACTAGATGTATTGGAAAAGAGATTTTGTTAGCTAGACATGTAAATATCTCAAGTTAGAATAGGGTAGGTAGGAATCTCAATAAAGCTCAGCCTGTGAGCATTTAGTTAGTCGTTGATTTTACTTTGAAAGAAAAAATTTAAAAAATACAAAAACATTAGAAAAGAAAGGTTCAAACATGCTCAAATCCAGAACCTACGAAGCATTAAAATATAATGGCTCTAATCAGACAAAAATCTGAGCCAAAGGTACAAAAAGGATTAGTTCTAATATGCTCAAAAATTGAACCAGAAAAGAAGAAAAAGGACAGCTCTAACAAGATCAAAAGCAGAGCTGAAAAGAAGGAAGGTGACTCTAAAAAGCTCAAAATCTAAGTCACAACAAGAAGGAAGGATGCTTTTGAATTTCAGATCTTTTGCCTTCAATTTTTTGGTTTTGAATTTCTGCAAGTTCAGGCCATGTGCAGCTTGTCTTTATGCCATGGACCCACAACAAATCAGACAGTCTAATCCTAGTTTGGCTGTGTTTCAATTTCTATTTTAGAATATAGAGAATGAAAATCTGCCAGACAGTTCAATCCTAGCAGATATTAGTTTAGGTAGAGAAGCTATGAGTCCAACTACTTAATCTGGTCTCATGGAGGAATAAGGATAGAATTAGATTAGTTTTTGCTTTTAATAAAAAATGATGATGTGAAAGGTCTGCAAGTCTAAATGCACCTTGAAGAAAAAATGTTAGGACAGTAGGATGGGTAGGTAGTTGTTTGGAGAAGTATGGATGCTGATATAATGATTTTCACTTATGTAGCAGCTAATCAAAGAAGAGGAAAAGGTTGTCAAGGTGCAAAGCCATTGATCTATATCCAGAGAATACTGTTCTGAGGTTCTTGACACCTCCAAGGAGCTGCCATCCCAAGTTGGAGTTGTTGTTAGCCACCCATAATTTTTGACATAGCAAATAGGTGGCTAAATATGTTTATGAGCCTTCAAGAGAAACATTTCCTTTGTAAATTTGTCATTCTTGAAATCCCATATGTCTCCTATCCTTCAGAACCATCTTCACTATTGTTTCCATCAAAACCCTGTTGTTTATTAAAGAAAGCTACTTTTCAAATGCCTCCATATTCCTCGTTTTCCCTTATTTTGTCCCTTCATTTTCCTCCATTCCCTTCAAAATCCTTTTAAGCCTTGTAAATCTCTATTATAAGGTTTGAAACCCCTCTTCTAACCTGATCGGAACCCTTCAAAAACCTTCATTTTGGCCAAAAAACCAATTTTTTAATATTAAGGCCTTAAGCCCCTTTTGGCCTTAGCCCTTAGCCCTTTTCCCTGCATGTGACTCGGAGCCATAACCAGGAGCTAGCCCCATCACACAATCGCAATCGGGGTTCCCTATTTCTTTGTCACCTTTTACTTTTAAAATCCCTGATGTGATAAGCCCTTTATTTTTTAAACCCCGATCTCCTTACCTTTTTCATGGGACCACACCCCTTTATCACATCGCAAAAAAAAACATAAGCCTTGTTTCCAAAGCGTGGGTCCTCCAATGGCCCAACCCATTGATTTGATCTCAACCGTTGAATCCACAAGAACCAATGGCCGAGATTGCGTCGCGCTCCACCCATAACCCTTCGCCATCGCCCCTCCGATCGAGATCCAACCGTTCATTCCCCCTGATCCAACAGTCAGGACTTAACCCGATAGCCCATTGAACCCATCCACCACGCGAAAAAGGTGTTGACATAACTGTTGGTCCCACCACCCATGCCCTGTGCATCTTACCTCTCATCGTGTGCTATCCGCACCGTCCGATCAATACCAAGAGATCTGATGGCTTAAACTCCGTTTCGCAAAATTTTTGTGCCCAAGAGTTAACGTTTCAAATTTTTGTGAAATGGGCGGTTTTGATAATACACATGGCGGCCAATGTATGGAATCACATTCCATCCGTGCAAAACTACCTCCCCCAATTTCATTTTGCGAAAACCATCCCCAGTTTTTCGCTATACCGCTGCCCTCCACAATGTTGCTCCCGATTTGATCCTAGCCGTCGATCTCTGAGATCGCACGGTCCATGTTATATCGCAACCCCATTCGTTTTCCCTTCATCTATTCTCCCAAATGCTCCCCCGAGATATCCCCACCGTAGATCATCCTAATCTAACGGTCCACTTCCCTCATCGCACTCAAACCCCCATCGGACCTGATTAGCTGCTCTTCCAAGGTTTTCCTCCCATTTTTCCGTTGCATCCACATTTTTTCTCACTGCTCCTCCACCCTCATGAGCCTCTGAAGCAGTCATTCCCACTCCCACAGGTTTTTTATAACGTGTTATCGTTTTTTGCAGGTTTCAAAAGGTGATGAATTTATACTATCTACACAGTCACAATCATGGTGACACATAGCACAGAAAGACTATCATAGAGCCAAAGATCGCAGAGGAAGACATCACTAAGAAGATTTAATAGCTTTTTTTATCGAAGATCAGGGTTATTGACCCTAACACAACCCTCCAACTCAGCCAAACCCCAGACATCTGTACAGAAGAAGCAGCAAAGTGTATCAGAAAAGATTAAGAAGATTAATGCATAATATTGAAGACTTAATGCCTAATCCACAGTTAAGTCAAAGGATACAGTTCAAAGATCATAAAAGATGACCAAGGAAGGCTTAATGAAGCCTAAAGCACACATCAAGCCATATCATTGACTTAAGATTAGCAAACGTTCTTTTTCTAAGACAGGACTAACTCACACGACCTACTCCATTCCTCATCAAGCACCAAAACAGTTATTACTTTGACAGAAGTCCTTAAAACTGTCAGTGCATTAGTTATAAAGCATGGAAGACCTGAAAGACAAATCTTCACCTTACTTGTCTCAGAGTATGAAAAAGACATCTTAGCCAGGAAATTACTTCAAGAGCACACCCTAGAAGTTATTGTCAACCTGACAAAGACTTCTAAATTGACTAAAGGGTACTGAAAGTTAATGTAAAGATATTAAACAGAATGGGCTTCGAAGAAATTTCTCCCTCTGTTTTAATGAATCATTTAAATCCTATCTACCACTACTATCATTCATTCACCTATAAGAACCCATGAGAAACACATTGAAAATGTTGGTTGGTTGTTGGAAAATTACTGATTGTAAGTTGTTTTACTGAGTTAGAGTTCTGTGAGTAGTAGTTGTAAATAGGCTGGGAGATGATTTCTGGATGATATCAAGCTATTGGACAAGAATTTATGTGACTGATTTTGCTCTACTAATATGCCAAGCATGTTCATTGGATCCTGATCTAAATTAGTGGTGATGTGTCCCTTCTTTGTTATTGTTTTCCCTCTGTTTTACACTATGTTTCATTTTCTATGATAAGAAACAGTAATTTTAGCTTAGGATATACTGTTGCAAGTACCCTAATGTTTCTTGCACTTTCTTATCTTTAATGTTTTCTGCTAATTGTGTATCTTAGAACAACTTCAATATAATTTAACCAGTCAAAGAGTTGGTTTGCCCATACTTACTGATGTACGAATTCAGAGTTTGTTTCTTAGATGTTCTTGTTTGGTTCTGCTAAAAGAATAGGAGAATAGGGAGATTTAGTGATTAGCCCTGTCCCCTAAGTTCCCTTTCCAACAGTTAGCCTTTCTAAGATCCCTTTGAGTTGATGCCAAAAGCAGAGAAGGTTAAAAGTCTTTCTCTGATCTTAGACTTCACTATGTGTTTGAACTTAAGTGTTTTCTACTATCTGAAAGTGGTCATGAGGACTGCTGGATTGTTTCCCTTGAGAGTATGCTGAAAGTAGGTTAGGTTAAAGGTCCTTACTTGATCTTAAGCTACCCTTTGTGTCTTTATTGAGAGTTTCCTTTGAAAGTATGTCAAAAGCAGGATAGGTTAAAAGTACTTACCTAATCTTAGGCTACACTTTGGTTTCTTTCTTTCACCTCACTTCTTAATTTTCCATCTCGCCATCATCTTAAGAGATCCTCTTTTTTAGATGAATAACCCTTTGGAAGCCTTGGATATTTGAATTGCAAGTAAACCCTTTTATGACTCCATTTCCCAATGGACTTGTATTCTCTTTGAATTATTTCCCCATTGCCGAAAATCCTTCTCTACTCATTCCTTTACCTTACATTTAACCCTTATGTCATTTTTCCCAACCAAATAAACAAAACAAAAACCCTTGTGCCCTATAACTAGCCTAATACCTTAAATTGACCTTTAAAGATATATTATTCTTTACCTTTATAGAGAGATCCCTCTCTGGATCCAGGAGGGCTAGATCTTCAGATCCCAAAGTGGTTTGATGTTGTCTTGTCATTTGGTATTGCCAGATCTTCCAAATCACAGGAACCCCAACACCTCCTTTGCACAAGATGGGCATCAATGAAATTGTGGGTATTTCTACTGTCAATCAATATAGAAACCCTCTGATTCATGATTGATCCTTGAACTCTTAAGGTCAAATATATAGGTACTCCCCTCAAGGATGCAAGAGTTCCTCCATTAGGATCAAATGCTCCATTATCATCTCCTGAAGGTGTTGGATCTCCTCCAACATTGGCAGCGATGTGAGCCCTCCTTGGCTCATCATATTCATCTTCTTCAAGATCTAAGAAGACCTCTATGTAATGTGCTTTACCAGTAGCACATCTATGTCCAGGTATCTATGGTTCTTGGCAAGTGAAGCATAGCTTCCTCCTTCTTATATCTTTCCATACTTCATCATCAAGAGGCTTCTTGTATGAGCTCTCCTTGGAAGGAGAAGTTTTCTCTTCCTTTCCTTTAGAAGGGAAGGAGGGTTTATTCTGAAAGTTTTCCTTTTCTTTTGGCAAGTCATCTTGAAGGTCTCTAGCCCTCTCAATGGCATCATGCAAGGTGATGGGCTTGGTATATTTAACCAACCCATGCAGAGGTTCATCCAAGCCATCGATGAACATGTACACCCTCCTTGCTTCAGATAGATCAGGAACCATAACAGATAATCTCAGAAATTTAGAGATATAAGACTCTTCATTACCTTTCTACTTCAACTTTGCAAGGCTCATGAATGGTGCTTCTGGATCCTTTCTGTAAAACCTCTCCACCAATCTTCTAGTAAACTCGGAATAGGTAGTCACATTGGCATGGCCCAATGTAGACAACCCATGGAACCACCAGTTTTGTGCTTCACCTTCAAAGTGTAGTGCTGCAATCTTGATAGCTTCCATCTCAGGGACTTTGTTCAATTTAAAGTAGATATCTAGATTTTCTACCCATGCTTTGGCAGAACTAGTGGATGACATATCAAACTTGGGTAAAAATAATCTGCCCATAGAGTGACGTCGATCATGATTCTATGTGAATCCACCATATCTATATTGATGCCTTGGTCTTCTCTTGTCCTTGAGGTGAAAAAACTCTTGAAAACTCAAGTGGTCCTTGAATCTCTAATTCTGAGACTCATACTCTTCAAATTAGTCTTCAAGGGATGCTTTCTCTTGAGGCCCTTCATTCTCCACAGCTAGGAAAGTAGGCATAGTAGAGCGTTGTGGAGCTTGTGGCTGGTTCACTGGTTGATAATTCCAGTGGCGAGACATGCGAGAGCTTTCTCCAGGATGAAATATCCTATGAGATTCCTTGATCCTGTCCATTCTCATCTCTTTGATCTCTCTAGCAAGATCTTGCATGGCTTTCAGAAGGGATTTGCAAACTCCTTCCCATCTTCATCACTTCCAGATTCGGGCGCTTTTCCCTTGTCTTTATCATCATTGGTGTAACAAAAATTCTTTTGTCTTATTCTCAGGTACCTCTTTTCTCTGTCAGTGAGGTGCCCCTCTTCTTCTGAATACATCTTGGCTCTTCAAGAAAGCAAAGCACATGCTATGCCAAGAGGGTTGCTCTGATACCACTGTAATATCCCAAAATGGGAACACTCGACAATACCTGCTGGAATAACGTACTTTTCAGAATTATGTGCACTAAAATGATTTTCCAGCCCTTGGATCCCTTAGATCTAGAGATCTATCATCTAAATCCAAAAGGGGAGAAAAAACAAATCAAACTAGGTGAGGTAAACAGACCTCCCACACCTAGTATAGATGAAAAACACCCAAGAATGGGGCTGCAGCAATATGCAACAATACTGCAGGAAAATAATGCAGTTTTTGAGAGCATGAGTAGGATACCAATAAGAGGGATCAACTTTCATATATACATTAAAAAATCAGATCCATAATGAGGCCATTACAGTATACAACAGAATGTGGAAGACAAGAATGGAAGAAATTCCTCAAGGAAGAGGGCTGCAACACATGTATTGACTGCAAAATAGCTTGACATCATTATTTATAAGATCTGAAACAACTGTATATTACACTCTAGATATAGAGCAGATCTGTGTACAAAATATCAGATCTATTTCAAATATGTACACTAGAAAGGCTCCTTTACAAGATCCCCTTGGGGTTTTGATCAAAAAATGCAATACAGAGAGTAGATCTGAGATCTAAAGCAGTAGATCTGTAGTAGTATTCAGAAATTTCTGAAGATTATTACAATATAAGAAGATCATATCTGTACAGAACATGGATCAAAAATCTAATCCATGGATCACCATAGTGAAGGGCAGAACCCCAACACCAGAGATCTCTCCTCAAAAAGTGTGTCAAAACACCCTGAAACTTCCTTCTTGCAAATAACACAGTCCTGGAAGGAAAACTGCGTTGTAGGTTGAAGCATTGGGTTGGCCTGATGCCAAGATCTGAAATATCAGCTCCAAAGGTTCATAACTCTGTTGCCAATGGGATAGAAGACTTTCCCAGTGAAAAGAGGCCCTGGAATGGCCTAGAACTGAGCAGATCTAGCCTCCACTTGCTGTAGCTTGCAAGGACAACCAAACCCTCAACAGGATCTGCGTTGTAGTTGGAAGATGAGCTTGGACAAATGCCTAATAGTGGATGAGATCAACAAGACTCTTCTAAGAACTACTCAATGGAAGAGATGGGATTCCTGAACAGGAACACCCTAGTGCTAAACAACACTATCTTTAGCTAAACAACTGAGAATGATATATGTCTAAGTAGAAAATATATTCAGAAATATGCACAATCAACAACCTTCTTTTGTTGTCCTCCTCTTCCTCTTATAGGACGAAAGTCTTGTCAAACCCTAAACCATCTCAATGATTTAGCTGCATTCACATGAGAAGCCTCCAACTAAAACTGCACTGTGCCTCTAGGAGATTCACTGTATCTAGACAGCGCTATTGATTTGGTCCTGGTTGACTTGGTCAAGTGCTCTAGTCTCTTTCACACCTAAGTGTGCTTATGTAGATAGCCAGATTTTTCCATGTTCACATGTGGCATTGATTTATTTTGCTGATGAGGAGTTTTATTGATCCTCCTTTACATTTTTATTCATGAAACAAAATACTAAGACAAAATTGTATATTCCCATTAGCTTGGGCTAATTGGGAATATTACAAAAATTTAGTTATAAATCCTCCCAAAATAGTATCGATCCAGAAATCAATAGCTCTCGAGATCTTGTTACCAGTCTCCTTGAGTCGCTACAATAATTCAGGGCTCCACGCAGTAGCCTTGTCATTCTTAAAACATGTCTTGTTTTCAGATAATTTTGACAACCATTGATGCAACTCACTCGCAAATGAGCATAAATAAACCTCGTGTTGATCTGTAAACATATATTTCTGCAACCACTTTTCAATTGTCAGCTACGGATTTCTATTTTTTGGAATTTCAAATTCTCGCTCTTTCAAATCTTCCTAGTCTTGAATCTCTTTTCTAGTTGGATGAAAAATCTACATATCCCTCAATATTCAAATCCTGGTCCTGAAAAATATAACCATTTTTTGACTTGAGGGGGTCTAGAACTAGGTTCAGAGTAGTTGCGATATCAAAAAAAACCCTCTATTACCGACCCTTTCACAAATGATCTGTTGTGCAAAGCGAAGTCTCACCCGAGGAAATATTAGGGGATAATAGAACCAGGTTTCTGCATCCAGAAGGACTATGAAGTGTGGATTTAAGGATTCTTTCTACTTAGGGCTCAATGTGATCTTCGTTGAACCTTTAGCTTGTTAAGACAACCGTTATTCAATTACTCACTTCATCACTTTGTGCACTTCACCTTTCTACTCTAACATGAAATATTCATCATATAAAACAAAATTTAAGACTTCACGATGCAATTACAGAGAGAATATATAGAAAACCCTAATTCATCGTAGATAAACTATGAAAACAAATAACATAAAAATACATAGGGAATACACATATGTCTTCAAATCATATTTTTATTAGGAATATCCTTCAGTTACAATCCTTTATCACCCTGCATACTCAGCTACAATTATCTGTGCACATAGCTACAGAATTCCTAAGGTCTCCACACATAGAGCTGTAGAGGCTTCATTTTACCTGAAAACACAGAAATATAGAAAGAATTCATACTTAGTTCATGCTCATTTTATTACATCACATCTTCTATTCTCCCTCTTGACTCTCTAAGACATATCCTTATATAGCATTATTTCTTACAATACCATGGTCCAAAAATAATGGGCGGAGCTCAAAATATTAAAAAAAAACCAATCCCTTTACAAAAAGAGGGGCTTTGACCTGCCCCAAAGCCACTAAAACTCCTACAAATCCGCGTGAAGCTCTTATACTCCACACGATTGTCTTCTTTCTGCACACTCCATTTCCTCAAAATATGGAGTCTTTTACTCAAAATTGAATCAAGTTGGGACCTAGCCAACCCACCACTCTCTATCTTATCAGACCATGAAATGCGATGTCCATTACAAGTTTAAAGGTTAGACCGAAATTGACTATTCCAATTGGCATTCTTCTAAATGTGAACATGCACCACTTTGTATGAAAGTTTGTCTTAAGTCTATCAGGCTCCGAGACCAGAACTTGATTGTATCATGAATAAACATCAAGCAAAGAGAACATTTTTGACCCTTATATTATCTGCAATATCAGTGCCATAGATGGCACAGGGTAGTTGAATTTGTTTGAGGCACTATTAGGGTTTTGAAAATCTATGGATAAGAATGTTTCCCTAGTCTTTTTTCTTACTGGGACCAGATTTGACACCCATGTTGAATGTCGCACTTTGTAAATGATCTGAGAATCCAACCTCCTAGATTCCTTCTAAATTAGGGCTCAAGCGTTGGATGTACCTTTCACAACTTCTATTGAAAAAGCTTGGCCCCTTCATTAATTAGAATCATATGTTGGATTAATCTTATGGTATGCATCAAGCACTGAGATTCATAAACTGTGGGGTTTTTCATTAAATTCCCCTCTAAAGTGATTCATTAAGTCATACAACTTTTCTAATTATACCACACCCTTTGACGTGGGGTTCTCCTTGTTCGTGTGAGCTTCATCTTGCAACACTTTTTTGTACTCATATTCATTAATAATTGCATCTTTGAACACACCAACATTTATCATGAAATGCAATATCTACTAGTCATCATTAAAAACATGTAAATTACTGATATCATTTGAGACGAATGGTTTATAAATAATTATAATAGAAAAAGTGTCCCTAAGTGGTGACAACCTAGCAGCAGAATTTTCTAATGCATCCGCATCTGCGTTACGCATTATAATAACAAATACAATATCAAAATCTTGGAATTGAAAAATTAAATGCCACACCTCTTGTTAATAAATTTTCAAATGAAGCGACACACAATGCATAGTGTTGCGTACCTGTTGTACGACAACCTTTGAGTCACCTATTGCTTTAATAATTCCAACATTGATGTCAATGGCCTTCTGTAATCCCAAGATGAGTTATTTGTATTCCACAATGTTATTGGTGCACTTGAATTCCATGCGGCATGATATCAGGTCTTTTCTCTGTCGCGGGTCTACTAAAACACAATTAGCTATAGGGCCCTCTTGTGTCTTTGAAATGCCAAAATATAAAATCCAAAAATCATATGTATAAGATCTACTCCCTACACTAGTACTACTACTACTACTATTTATTGTACAAAGGTAATTTGCACTTGTTTGACTAGGAAGGAGTTCCAACTGTGTGTCTGGTGTGACTAGGGAAGGCTAAGTAAGGTAGCATCATATGTCAGTATCCAAAAAGCAATTTCGAAATATTATATCTTCGAAAGAAACTGGCTAATTATTTCCCTTAAAGAGTGTGATAGTGTGTTTCATGTAAGACTCTAAGTTCACTTGGATTTGATTATTTCTGCCCTTACACAAAAGCCATAAATGTGACCAGTCATTAAGAAAATACCCCTGTATTTTTTTGGACCAGCCCCTACTAAAAAATAAATTGTATGCTTCCTAGATGTCCACAATTACTATGTTTATGCATTGGTGAACTTGTTGATCGGATGATAGGTGAATAAGCACATTTATAAGTTCACCAATAGTGTAGACAAGAGTCCTATCCATCTGAATAATCCATGCATCTGTCTTATCCCATTATGCATTAATTTTCTTAGCTACAGATAGTGGCATTACGTTTACAGATGCACCGAAATCAACTAAGCAATTGTCTACATTATAACTAAAAGTTTTGAACGTTAACAAAAATGGAGGGTAGAGAGTCTTATCATCTAACGTTAATACATTAAGTACAAACTCCATGGGACTAGAATATTTACCAGATCCATTCTATGAATAAGAATTGTTACCTGAGGTGGGTTGTTCAAGAGCGTGGATGAGCAGTTCTCGCTAGCTTGCAATCCTTGTAAGTTCAAAGAGAGAAATGTTAGTGTGATTTTTCTTCATGTCTTCAACTATATTATAATCAAGAACATTGAGCATCGTCGAAGTGTCTGAAATAGTAACTTTATATAATACTTCCATAATGATGGAATTTCTTTTAGCATTGGTGGAAGTATTTTTCTTTGTAGCATTATTTCCAAAATTGCTCTGAGTGTTCTGAGCTGAGTTGATAGGCGGTGTGATATTCCTTAGAAATTTTCCTTTCAACTTCTACCTTGTCAACTATTGTTCACAGATTGGCCCTTGGCTTCTCAACTTATATCAAATTTTCTTCTTTTGAGTTGGGTCCTCACTCCGTGATCGTTTTTCAATAGCCTTATTTTTAGTTGTGAACACACGACTGAAAGTGTTCACTGCATACCCAACACTCACAGTTTATTTAGCTGTAGTAGTTTATTACTTCTCTTCTTCTAGCCCAACCTTCTCAAATGAAATTACTATATCAATTATGTGCACAACTATAGCGTTCATGCTATGATTCCATTATGGGCATGTATTTTCTGAATGATACTCTTGATGGAATGAATAATATTGATCCAATGTGCCCATGCTTTCAATGTTCAACATGACATTAGAGTTTTTTGTAGACTTCGATGGTTGATTGCTGCTACTTCTAGAGTTGGAATCCCTTATTAGGAAGTTTAATGTAGGGGGCTTACTACTTACAGTGGTCTCCCTTGACCTCTATTTCAAATCTTCTAGCTCGTTGGACAAAGACTTGATCGTCAGTGTCAAGATTTAAATATATGTGACTTCTTTATCATTTTCCTTACTTGACAAGGCCTGAGACCCTGTTCCCATGTATTTGGAGTCTTTTGATGGTTCATCATTAACAATGACTCCAATTTCACGCAAGTCATTTTCAAATGTGATATATTCTTCGTAATTTTCTTCTAGAGTTTCTTTCTCAATTCTCTTCACAAACTATGCGATGCTTGTTTTTAAGGCCGAATTTTAATAATGAATGGTGATGGAATCACGAGGTTTCATATTTTCAAGAAACTTATTTAATATGTGATTAAAACTATGGTTAAAATATTTAATTTTCTCTTTCTGATCCATCTTCAAATTTCCTAGCTCTTTCAACAACATGGTAGGGGTTTTGTCATTGGAAAAATTTTCAAGGAATATTTTTTTAAGCCCCTTCACGTTTTGGACTGAGTTTGGAGGAAGATTTTGGTACCATACAATTCCCATGAAATATAAGGTACAAGGGAAAAGTAGACATGCAACATCATTGTAATGTACCTCAACCATTTGGAGATGCAGGTAGAATTTTTCCAAATTGTCCTCCACTTTCACTGCTTTCTCAGGGTCATTCTTCGTTAACAGTTTCTCCAAGTGCCTTGGCAGAGAAAGTGGGCCCTGAGACATCCAATATAGATCTTTGTCTGCCATATATTTTTCTCTATTATCCTTCTCTTCATCATATTTTGATGGATCTTTTTCCTCCTCTTCATCACCACCTAACTCATGGAAAGTGTTGTCTAAGAGTACAACATTGTCTCCTTTACCACTGTTAAAATATGGAGGTTGTTCTGATTTCACTACGTTTTCTGTAGTCGCTTCCAAATCTTCAAGGGTGGTGAGAATGAAATATTTGACTATATAAACCACTGTCCCAATAGGAGAGGTCATGTTATTCTTTGGAAAAAGGGAATATTGTGTACTCCAGGGATTAATCCAATAACCTTTTTGAGCTTACGGGATACAGGTTGGATGACCCTGATCTACTCGTAAGATATTTCATAAGTTTTTCAAATATTGGGTTGAGAATCTCGGTCAACTTCGGGAATATGAGCAGGGGAGGTTCTAGGAATATTATTTCCTTGACTGGAAGAAGTATGATGAGAGTGGGTGAGGTTATCATCCATAAAAATCTGGCTTCCCTCCTTTTAACACCAGAAATGTTGACAGTGTTGGACCTGCCAACACTCAAAGGGGTCCCCCCGATATGTGATCTCAATTAGACCTCACACCATTTGGGATAGGAGCCCCATCCAGAATACGATCTAGTTATCATTTTCTTAAATTATTTCCTTGGCTATAACTGTCATCAAGATAGAGGAATGCATATGTGCATTCGAAAATCAAGTGACTATGCCTGGTGAGTGTTCGGTTGTAGGCGTGTCGAAGTTATTCTACTACAAAGGGGAAGAGAAGTAAACCCATAAGAGAGAGGTAATAGTACCACCTTAGTAGAGACACATGCAAACAAGAAGGATTCGTCTAACATCCAGTAGAATAGTCCACAACGATGTGTCAATAATTGCAACCAGTATAAACAAAAAATATCTTCCTAACATCCATCAGAATAGTCCACAAATATGAGATGGTCATCGAAACCATTAGAACATATTATCAATATGATAAGCACTAAAATATGTAAAATAGTTCAAATAATTTAGTAAAGGTGATTATGAAAATGAATTATAGACATTCACAAAATAGTCTTACAAATATTCATAATCCATGCATGAAGAATGTGTTGGCCATTAGGCTTCATATATTAAGTAGAATTCCCAAGACACATGTATACAATGAACACCACTAGCTCCAATAGTGGATGGTCGAGCCACTACGTACTCCCCAAAAGAACTAGCTTGTCTTTCTAATGCCTTGTGGGAGGAGACAAGGTGAAAATTTATTTTCTCATACAATGAGGGTGTATATATAACCAATGGGGTGATGATTCACCTACCTTGTGAATCTTTGAATACCCTCATTGTTGTTTTACTTCCTATGACTTTTTGACTTTACATGACTATTCATATTTTGTACATTTCCATTGGACTTCCACTTTATAATACATTTTCAAATAGGAATTTACATAATCCAAAAAATTTATGTGGCATATGGTGTCCCATGACATGACATGACATGAAACTGCTAACATGGGCTGCCTCATGGCATGGAAATGTCAAGTCGTTACTATTGCTTATTTCTATGTGAATTCTTGAGAATTTTCTTCTATTCACCTCCATATGGCTTAGAGATAAGGATTCTTCAATGATATTAGGTCTTGAGTTGCGGTCACAAACTGGCATCCCTTTGATTTCTCCTGACTGATCAACTTGCATACTAAACTATGGAAGTGTTTTCTATCATGTTCCCCTTCTCCATATCCTTCTTCATCATCCTGTCATGGTATGATAGAATACCTGCGTCTGCAATTATCTCAAGACAAGATGACATCATTTCGATAAACCCCTAGTCTAAGATGTTGCATAAATATCCACTGACTGAGACAAAACCATGTGACAAGCTGAGGGAGAGGCTCAGTGACTGTGCAATTGTGCAACTCAGGAAGTTAAGGGTTGAGATTTAGTCTTGATACTGCACAATGCACATTTTAGGCTTCGAGTGAGCAAAAAGATTGCAAAGTTGGGGAGCTCAAGGAGCCAGGCTAAGGGCTAGAGCACTTATTTTTCCCACTGCATAGTTCAGGAAGGGAGAGGAGGCTAAGTGAATGCACAATTGCGCAGCTAACTGACTGGGCAAGAGAGAGAAATTGTGCATTTTTTGGGGTCAGAGGCTAAGATTGCACACTGTGATTACGCAGTGCATAGTACTGGGAGGTAGGAATTAATACACATTGCATAGTGCCAAGAGGAAGGGTTGCTTCTTGAGGGATGAGACTGCACAATACATAGTTCAGAAGGGCTGAATGAGGCTAAGTTGCTTGGTCAAGAAGTTTTCCAAATTTAGCTAAGTATGGAATCAATGAAGCTAATATGAACAATGATAAGACTTGACTATGATCACACACTTAGAACACTTGACGACACAACATAGATCATCCAGAACATGTGAACAACATACTACCCTTAGTGAGACAACTTTGCGACAACTTACGACAAGTTCAACACTAAAGGTACACTTTTTGACGATTGTGAAGACACTTGTGCAACACTGCTTAAAACTTTAGAAATGAGTGCAACACATATTTACATGGTAAGAACAACTCATTTATGCAAAAATAACCCCTTGAAACCACCAAAGAAATCTTATGTACATCATGCGACCCTTAACATGCCAAAATACAAAATTTTTATTTTCTTGCAAATGGGACCAAAACACTTGGAGAAAACACATGTGATAAGTATTAGTGTTTGTGAAGACAATATGCAAGACCAAAGTAAGCTCCAAAATTTGGGTGTAGGACAAAATTTTGGAGGGTGTTGTAGCAGAGATTACAACACTATATTATATTTTAATACATTGACTGGTGAGGTGGTGGGGTTGGTAGTCCGCCACCCCTTATATATATATATATAATAAAATAAAAAACCTTTGTCGTATTTTTGGGGATTACTCGACAAATTAAGTAGGAGAAAAATTGCCCAGTTCTGACCGTCGATAAGTTCCAAATTGTTGCTTGGTTAGTGGCTACAAAATTTAGCAGATTCCACCAAATTTAGCAAGAGCGTCATATTTGATGAGCCTCCAACTTTAGTTGGCGACAAAAGTAATGGAACTTTTGACCTGAAATTTGACCACAAATAAATTTCACGTACAAAGTCAAATTTGAGTGTCATCTACACCATTGGAATCAGTATGATGAGCTCTTCGTTTTGGTCCTAGTTTTGAAAAGATCCAAAGTGTTGGGGCCCTTGTTTTGAATTTTTAATAAAGAGCATATTTCTGCGTTGCGGAACGACACATGGTAGCCACAACCAAGTCGCAACTACGGTGAGTAGCAGAGCTACCGAGGTTGCGAGGGAACAGGAGATAGCCGAAGAAAGCGGATGCATGAGTACAGATGAAGAGAAGACACAACAGAAGATAGAGAGCAGAACTCATAGAGAATAAGAGAGAAGACGGAAGCAGTCGAAGAAGAACACAAGAGGAAGTAGTAGTTGCGATGGCGGGTGAATAAATAGCCGTCACCCGGAGAGACGAATGGAGAGCAACTGAAGAGGATTGAGCGAGTGCTGCAGAGGGAATCTAATCTGAGCACAATATCTCTGTAGTTCCTAGGCTTCTCGTATCTATCTATCTTTCTGTCTTATGAGACGTCTGTAACAAACTTGTAAGCTCTTCTTGTGGAAGTGATGTAACTATGGATCTGGTTGAATGTTATCAATATATTTGCAGGTTGCTATCTTATGATATGAGTTACATGCATGCATGATGTCTGTGATGCTCTAAAATTTTGTTTGCTTAATATTTGTTCAATCTTCTGAATTTTCTTGCGCATATGATGATGTTCATGCAATCTGTTGGGGTTCCCATGTTTTGGCCAGGTTGACAGAGACCAAAAGATGAGACAACATAGAACCACTTTGGGACCTTAGGATCTAGCCCTCCTAGGTCTAGAGAGGGATCTCTCTCAGGTAGTCAAAGGTTTAACCTTGAAGCTCGGATGTTATGATTTTAGGCTAGTTATAGGCTCATGGTTGTTTGTTTGATTGTTTGTGTTTGGTTGGAGGGAATCAGGGAAAGAAGGGCCAATATGTGACAAGGATGAGCAAAGAGGAAGCTTAGGTAGAGACAAATAACCCAGAGAACATCAAAACCATTGGGCTATGGGGTCAAGAAAGGATTTATTTGTAATCATTGTGCATGCTTTCAGTTGGGCTAGTCATCTAGAGCATTTGGATCTTGAAGGAGATATTTGGAATGGGACACAAAGGATTGAAAATGAAGGAGGAGAACCAACCAAATCTATCTATAGATCAGGCCAGAGGTCATTTAACTCCAGGCCTGCTTGGAAAGAATTAGGGGTAAAACAAGGGATCTTGGAAAGGTTTAATTGGGATGGAAAGCTCCTAGTGAGGCAAATACAGGATTCTAGACCTCCCAGGTTCTCAACACATTCAACTAAATCCTACCAAGAACATCTAAACACAGATTTCATTAATTCATACATTAGAGAGCACACAATATCATCCACTACACTGGTTAAATCAATTGAAATCAACATTCAGATACACATATAAGCATAAAACATTGAGGTAGGGAGAGCAGGAAACATAGGGCACCTATCAAGGGTGAATCCTATATTATACTTCTGTTTCCTACCAGTAGAAATGAAATGAAATGGAACATAACATAAGAGCAAGTCAATCACAAATACAGAGAAAGAGGAAACATCACCAGCTGCTTTAGATCAGGATCCAAAGAAACATGATTGTCATATTAAAAACAACACCAATCAGGTACATCATAGCCCATAGCTTGAACATTCAATCTGAATACATCTAATCTCAGTCTATCTTGCAATATACACAGAGAACTTGTCTCAAATAGGAACAATGCTTGCACTCCACTGATTTCTCATCAACCCCCATTACAATGTTTCCTTCTGTGCTTTATAGCAAAGAATGAACCTAAGATCGACTGAAGGAGTAGGTGAAAATTAATGTATCATTAAATACACAAATGAATGCAGGGCCGAAACCCATTCTGCTTGACATATTGTATATTTAATCTCTATCGCCTTTTTGTGAGAGAATGATCTGCTCCAGATTTGATCTTGACATCTTTTGACTGAAGTACTCCTGGTGTCTTGAGCAAAAATAAAATAAACTACTGAAAGGTCTGCCACATAAATGTTCAGGTGGTTTTGAACTGTTGTCTGGTGGAATTCTTTTCAGGGACAAGGTGTGTAAATAAGACTGTATGGGTGCCCTGTACCTGAAAAAGAAAAACATTCTGCTGACGAAAACTCTGATATTACCTTTTGCCTGCGCTCAGGATCCTTTGATCGATCCTCGCGGTCTTCAAAATGATGCTTCGCCTCTTTAAATTTCTGATTTAGGGCTTAAGATCTTCGTTGATGTGCCCTAATCCCTCTACTTTGTACTGAAATTCTTTGCTACTTCATTACTGCCTTTGTCGAGTTAGCTCGAGCATTAAATGGCGCTGGCAGGATCCAGCGTTTGAACTCTGCTTTTCTTTAATGCAAGTCCTGACAGCCCCATTCCTTGACTCTCTCATGATGGTACTAGTTCATTGGATTTGATCTTGTCTGCGTCGCTCGCCATCGAGATAGTACACTGAAACAGCAGCGGTTTTCTTCCTCTAGAAACCCTGCAACATAGCAAACCTGTGAAGAAAACAATGGATGGAGCAATGGATGCAGAGTGGATGGAGGAAATGGCCATGCAGATGGAATGGAGGGGAAAAAATGCAGGGGAAATGGTGAAAAATCGCTCTGGTAAGGTTGGCAAACGTTGCAGAATAAAAAACGCATAAAAAACATTAGAAAACCACGAAGACGGGATGTTATACGTAAGAGAACGAGAGACTGTATGGGGGGTGTACGGGTTGTGCACGTGGAGGTGACGTGGCAGACGGACAGTCGGTGGACGGATGAGGTGGGGGCCCGGGGATAGCGGAGTGGTCAATGATGCATGGACAGATCTGGGCCGTCGATTGGGCTAAGATCAACAGTGGAGGGCTACAGATGGTGGGCCGGAACAAGAGCTATCGCGTGCGTGATTTCATTAAATATCGTGCATCTCTGGTGATCGGGAGCCGTCGGATGGAGCTTTCGAGATCTAACGGCTGACACGGATTTCGCTGGGCATCCTGGGCAGGAATTTAATGCGCGGGGGATGAATTTAACGAGCGGTTTTGAAAATCGTACAGAGGACGCGTGGCGGAAGATGAATGGAATCGCTGGGTGATGGAGGATAACCGCCGAGCGTGCGAGGGCGGTGTGGAATAAACCAGCGGTTTCTGGGCGGATGACGTATGGCTGGCGGGGTCCACCATTTTGGGCGCGCTTCGCACCGTCGATCTGTCGGGCGAATGGACAGCGGAGATGGACTATGGGGGGCCAAGGTGTACGGGCACGAGAAAACTGGAGCGACCCCCCGTAGTAAATTACCACCGTTGATCGGGCTTTCCCACATCCCAAGGGGTCAACCACGGGGGCTCCATGGTTTGACTCCACGGATGGAGAAGAACCCCCGCAAGGAAAAAACCTTGGTCATGGCGCCAGGTCTTATGGGAAAAGGCGCGAGGCTAGCGGAGAAGGGGGCTTAGGCCCGAAATATGATTTTTGCGCATTTTTAAGCATTTTTAGGCCCAAGGGAAGGAACGATAGGGAATCGAGGTGGAGAATTAGGGAAATAAAGGGTGATGGGGAATTTAAAGGGGATTTTGGGGGATTTAGGCATAGAGAGGGGGAATCTTGGGGGGGAAGAAAGGGAATTCGGATAAAGGGAAAAGAGGGGAATTGATGTATTTCGCAGGGGTAAAGGAGGGAATAATATGCCCTTTGAGAAATGGATCAGCAGATAGGATTTATATAAGGCAAAGCACTCAGAGGCTTCAAGGGGAATGGTTTTTCAGGGAAAGGCATCCCTTGAAGGCTCAACAATCATTCAGCCCCCAGCTCGCTTGTCAAGAATTTCATAGGGGGGCTAACACAATCAATTCTATATCACTCATGAGTTGCGGATCCTTCCACTACTATCGATCTATTCCCCTTCTGCATGTGGTTGCGACACACCTCGGGTGAGACTCTCTGCTCTCTGGAGTAGGGTGACAATGCCGGCGTGGTTCTAGACTATAGCGGATTCCCTTGTTGGCCC
Organism: Pinus albicaulis; assembly: GCA_034641835.2. NCBI lineage: Eukaryota > Viridiplantae > Streptophyta > Pinopsida > Pinales > Pinaceae > Pinus > Pinus albicaulis. The sequence goes on from CM076576.1 coordinate 39,660,748, forward strand.
CAATCTCTGAACCTAGGTCTTGCCTGTGAGACTTGTTTCTTCGCCAACAAATGGTTCCGTTGCCGGGACCCTACACGTTATGAGGGGAACTAGATCATGGTATCGAGGGTCTTTGAAGGAGAAATATGGAGATGGTGGGATAACCATCTGGATCAGTTTATTGCTCAGCAAACGGAGCTGACGAATCAAAAGGAGAGGGTGGTCAAGGATCTCGTCTTGTTCTCGAATTCCGCCAGTGATACCTACGAGATCCTCTGGGGAAAATTCCATAGCGACCTCTACAACTGGTTGCGGAGGTTGCAGACCCGGGTACCTAGGGATAGTTCACGGAAGATAAACTGCAAGTGGGTGCACGGGGATCTGGTGGCCCTGCATCGGCTGGATACTGAGTTGACCCGCGCGGTGGATTTTTGGGTAGAGACCACCTTGGACGGATATATTGTGGAGTTTGCTGCAGAGTGCTACCAATCCTTCTCAAAGGCTGAGGCTATCTTCTGCTCTGGGCTAAGAGGGAAGTTGCTCAAGGAGATTCCGTTGTGGATTAAGGCCCTGATGGTGGACGAAGGGCTGATGGAATTCCAAAAATCAAACATGGAAGCGTAAGCCTCTAGTGCTGGGGGAAGGGCCGAAGGGACAGATGCCACGTGAAGTGTGAAGCAAGGGAGTGGGGAATGAATGCTGAGGCCACGATGAGGTTGAGGGAGCGACGTGCACATCGGAGGGCACAGATCGCCGACAGGTGGCGAGAAAGGGTGATGCGGGAGTTGAAACAACGGGAAAATGATAGGAAGAATCAAGGGGAGGCGCCTCAAAGGATAGGAATTATGGACACTCAGGCAGATACCCCGGAGAGGGAAGGGATCGCTATGGGAGTGCGGCGGGTGCATGGGAGCCCAGCTAGGATAGAAATGGAGACGACGACTGATGAAGATGATGCAGGTGTGCAACCCGAAGAAAGTTTCGATGGAGAATTGTACGTCGCGATGCAACGGTTGTTTCAGGAGTGGACGACATTCATCTCTCCAAGCAGCCCCACTTCCCAAAATTTGCACGGAAAGGACCCCTACCTTCCCTTGGTACTCTATCAACCTTTAAGTAATATTTTTGTTAATTTACAAGCATTGAGTCGATTGCACAGCAGTTCAGTGTCACACGTTAATAGCAGCGTTCCTGTTAGTATTGCGGTTCCTAGTGGCATAGTCTCGCAACCAGGACCCGGAGGGTTTATTCTAGTCCCACCCTCGCAAGTAAATATGGCCAGGTCTTTCACCCAGTATCCAGAATTTTTTGGCCATGGTAACGATGATGTAGAGAAACACTAGTATCTCTGCGAAGACATATGGAGGGCTCGGCAGATGCCAGACACAAGGAAGCTAATAGAGTTCCAAACCACGCTCAGAGAACGGGATCTATGATGGTTCATAAAGTGGTCAGAGGGCCACCCAAATCCAGCAATCACGGACGTTAAGCGGGATTTTGTCTGAGAATTTAAGCTCTCCCAAACAGACCAGCAGGGTCTGTCCGAGCTCTAGGAGATTAAGCAGAAAGAAGGGGAGACTGCATGGGAGTTGATGCATCGGTTCAAGGACGCAATCAAGAAACTCAGCTACTTGATCGACCCAAACCATCAGAGGGACTGGTTCATCAAGGCTCTGCTTCCCTTGACAGAAACCCCCCTCACCCAGCATAAAATCGACAACTTGCAGGATGCACTGAAGTAGGTGATGAAGATCGAGGCAATGGCGGGCTACCCTCAAGAATATAGGGGAGGGCCGGCCCCGCAGGATCCTTCCCTGTTGGGCTTGCAACATTAGATCACCACGCTGACTAAAAAACTCAAGGAGATGCAGCCTATAAGACCAGCTAGTCTAAAATTTTGGTGCACTCACTGTTTGGTCGAAGGGCACGTTGCAACGGAGTGTCCCCGGTTGCGTGGCGCGGGTGTGGGGTCCTCGGTCGCGGCAATACAAGGGGGTCCACCTAGTGGGGTTGGTGCGGCGATGAATCTGCAGGGGGTATACCAGCCGCAACAGCCTTATGCGGGGTTCCCACCTGAACCAAACCAAACCGCCACGGAATATTGCGAAATTTGTTGGACGATGGGGCATCAACCTCGGATGTGCCCGATATTGCAGAAGTACTCCAATGTCCCAAACAACGTATACTGTGATTTTTATGCTTCCATGACTCATAACACTGAGCAGTGCAGAGCTCTCGATGCACTAGTAGAACGATTGGACCGACCCTCCTATAAGGTGAACGAGGCTCCCAGGGGCAGAGGAGGCAGTATGCGCGGAGGCCGCACAGGGGGACGGGGTCCGCTGAGATGCTACAACTGTGACCAGGAGGGTCATGTGGCCTGGGACTGCCCCCTTCCCCAACGCCCATGCAACAGAGGGCTGCCTGAAACTTATCAAGAAGTGGGAGGAGCGAGCATGGTAGAGGGGCAAGAATCTGGTAAACTCCGAACATCGGGGAACCGTGACTCCGGCCATGAAGAATGTCGCTATTGTGACGTGAGGCAGAAAGAAGACAGGGGAGGACACTCGTGGAAAGGATTTGGCACGGGTTATCCGGCCCACCTCCCCAAAACAACTAATCAGGCCGGACGCACAGAAGAAGTACTTCTAGGAGGCAGTGGAGACATTTGCTTAGCTGGAGGGAACTAGAGGCCTTGAGGTACCCCTAACGACTGATTCCAGAGAATAGAGCGACATGGGGACCCTGATCGAGGAATGGCTCTAGTTATTCCTCAAGATTGTTGACAATGCTACGATGCGGGAACAACTCAAGCGTACCTTGTCAGACGTACTGCAAGGGAATACAGGGCGAGGGGAACCCTTGAACACAGCACCCCAGTATGTACAGCGGGTCAAGTGAAGAACGGGAAAAGAGTTTCGGCTTAACACACAGGTTGCGAGATTCCAGATCAGCGACACTATGCTCGACTTAGGATCAGACGTCAACATCCTGCCGTGGAAGACGTGGGAGGCTCTTGGCCGGCCACAATTGACCTACTCGCCAATCCAGCTTAGAATGGAAAACTAGTACTGCATTGTGCCAATCGGCCAACTTGAGGGTGTCGAGGTCGACATTGTAGGGGTGAAGACTTACACGGACTTTGAGTTCATCGACATTATGGGGGACAAGGATCCTTACCCTGCACTGCTAAGAATCGACTGGGCTTTTGAGAATTACACCATCATCGACCTCAAGAAGGAGCTGATGATTTTTAAAAATGGAGAAGTGTTGAGGAGGTAAATCCCCTCTGCGGACAGAGGCAATCCCTACTAGCCCAACAGGGGTCTAGGAACAATCAAACAATGTTATGACGCAAGTTCCTAGTTACGAATGAAAGACTAGGGATAGAAGCCTACCTGGATTCCAACGCTATGATCTGAAGAAGAAGCGTCCCTGTTCTTCAGCTCCGGCAGATCACAATCCCTCCACGATCTCCGCGGATGAACACCTGCACATGCAAAGAACAAACAGATCCAAGCATAAAATCCAGCATACGTAACTAAACATTAGTCAGAAAGGATGTTACTCGCATTAACATGATGGAAAACGGAGTGGAACCATAATCATAATCATCTATTAAATAAGAAACGAAGAGATATTACAACCAAGTTCTGACATCGCAGCCTCCTTCGGACGGGTCTCCGGTCGTCCACGTCTCGCAAAGCTCGCCAAGGAAAGGGAAAACCTCTCCGGAGTCTCTCGACAATGGTCTCCTTACTTGAGTCGGCCTTAAGGGAAAAGGAGGATTCTTTGCAGCACAAAGGCTCTTGGGAATATGGAGATACAAAGCTTAGGCACTTCAAGACTAGCTTGCCATGGCTTTGAGCAGGCTTTTATAGGTGGGGAAGGAGGGAGTTGGGATCCCTATTATTATGGGATTGGCCCTATCAACAAGGAAGGTTCCATGGGAGGTGGCAAAACCACTTCCCCTCCATAGAACTCTCGCAGCCAAATCTCCCAACTCAAGATAGGCAATGGTTTGTGAGTTTGTTGGAACTCAACTTCCGCCATCTTTATTTTAAAAACAGTCCCTAAATTGGGTGGTGTGATTGCTGCTCTATGACAGAGCGCCAGTTGGCGCGACCTCTTTGCAGGATTTTCCCCATTGGCGCGAGTACTGAACTGCCTGCCCGCGCCAATGCCAAAAGGGATGTTTTTCATGATTTTTGCAAGGAGATGTCTCAAGGGAAAATAAATTTCATGCTTAGAGGAATGCATTGATGATGTTTTCAAGGCATGAAAATGTTCACAGGTCACAAAATGGGTCCTCCATTGTGCGGGATGGGGAATGGTAGGGACGGTGACAAATTACTGTGTAACAGATGCCCCCTAAAGTATGAGGCCCGAGAGAGAGAGGGGTGAAATGCTTTACGAGAACATGTTCAACTGAAGGCCCGCCGTCGGAAAACCTGCGCAGAAAGATACAACTGATAACTCAAGTACATGATGTATAAGTGGTATGGACGCATCCATCCAAAACAGAGTATGCTATAATCCGGATCCAGGGTATGGGCGCAGCCATCCAACTGAGATCAAACAAATAGACTCGGGTATGGTCACAGCCATCCAATCAGTGAGTCATGTACATAATGATAATAATCCACAATCGCAGCCTGGATTACAACAGACACAATCCAGGGTCTTGCGCTCCATCTCGACCCAAACAAAGTACAAGTTCAGGCATGTGAATATGTGAGTTGAAGTCGAACATGCAAGAACATTGTCTGATTACCAGCCAATGATGAAAGCTGTTAACAGACGCGAGAGAAACCACCGATAATGACAATGGCCCTCAAGGTACTACAGATACAATCTACGGCATGTGAATAAATGAGCTGACGTCGAACACCCGTAGAATCACTCGATCGGAGGTCAATGATGTAAACCTCACGTCGAATGCGACGAACCTGCCATTGAGGCATGCAGGCTCCAAGGTACCATAAGGAGTCTCTAGACCAACTTCCCAGATAATGAGTTGATGTCGACAGGAAGTGACCTTGATCGAAGGTGGGCCATAACGATTCCCACATCATCGACACGAGACAGAGGAACATGATGTTTTGTTGTGAATCAGGATCATATGAGAAACAGAGGAAGGTTGATATTTGCAGAGGCCAACTTCTCTTGAACATATAAACGACACGACAGTGGATTTGGCAGTATTTGACATCAACGGATCAGAGGTCATGGTGACGAGGCAATGAACAGATGAGAGGTCAAAAGGGATTACCCAAGCCCACGGAGGCAAAGTGAAGCAACGAGATGAGATGTCCCCAACCCGACACGAATGCAGACTAGTGCCATGTTCAAGAGCGACATACTGCCGATGACAACGACGATGGTTCCATTTTTCCCCCACCATTTCTGGTGAGTACCCCAATTATTTTTGATAACAAGCTTGAAGGGGATAGCATATGCTTGCGATATAAGTCCGCCCTTTGGGCGAATCCATCCTAGTGCATTTAACGAGTCCTAGGAAGGAGAAACTCGGAGAACGTCATTTCGACGAAATCCAATGTCATCAGGGTTTAACGAGTCTGACAAAGGAAGAACTCGGCGTCTTTTCATGTTTAGAGAGTTTGAAAAGACAGCGGAAAAGAAAACTCCACGGGTCCCTTTTCGTAAATAGTTCCCCAGATCCGAAAAGGTAGAAAACAATATCCGGGAAAACCTCCTAGTCGCGATAGGCTAGGGTATTCCTTTTTCATAATCAATCCATCCCAGCCCGAAAAAGGGTTAAACTTATACTGGGTGAATGTCGATTCGTGTCCATTTTAACGAGATCGAAACGACAAGGGCCTCGGCAATCTTTTCATGTTTAGAGAGTCAGAAAAGAGCTGAAAGATGACTCCAGAGTGACTTTTTCGTGTATTTACCGAGTCTGAAAAAGTATAAAATACAACTCGTTTCCATCATTTAAGTCGCAAGAACCTGTTGCTGCACATACCAAGCAAGCGTAAAATCCATTTTCGACATAACATATGCAAATATTTGATAAAAATAACTTTTAAAACTTATTTAACGTCGAAAAAGTTATAAATATGTCAAATTGGTAAAAATAAAATTACTTTTACTATTTACCTTGGTGGAAAGCAACAGTGGTCCATTTAGAGCAGAAACTTCCGTCGACGATTGCGACCAATCCAGGCAACCATTCAGCTTCTCGTCTGTCACAGGTAAAAGGCGTTCCCTTGCTCTACATTTTCATTCATTTTTTAATGATTTTCCCTTAAGAATCAGTTCTATGAGGCCACTCTTAAAATTTTAGGGCTGCGCCCATTGGCGCGGGTTTCGGGCACGGACCCGCGCCAATGAGCTTTTACCCATAAAGGGCCCGCGCCATGTGGCGCGACTGTTCACGAAACAGCTGCGCCAACGGCCGAACCTAAGATTTCGCCCAAAATTTCGATATCTGTACCAAATTGCATGGAATTTGAAGCTCATCAAAGATCTAACTAAGGGTTTTTGACCATATGAATGCAGATAATCACTCAAAATGGCAATCGAATGGAAAGAACGAGAGCACGGAGAAGAGGATGAACAGGCCATGCAAAGTCAAGCTTGCATGAATGCACTTAGAGACTGTGGATTGAAAAAGTTCTTCCTCACACCATGTTTACGAGCTCAGCCCGAGCTCCTCCAATATCTAATCAACATCTGGGATGAAAATTAACAGGTGTTCAGGTTACGAGACCAGGTGTTAGAACTGGAGGTCACCGATGTTTATTTTATCACTGGATTGTCCCGCAGAGGTCCAATCCCTGTATTGACGGGAAGCAGACCATTTGGGGAAAAGATGGAAGAAGTGATGGCATGGGTGTGCCGAGGGGCACAAACAGGATCAGGAAGCAAGAAAGTGGACATCCACACTATCCCTGATCTGGCACTGAGAGTAGTTCTCCATACCATCACGCGGGCTGCTGGGTCGCAGGCACCGCACGAGGCCACAAAGGCCCAACTCTTGCTGGCCTCAGAATGTATGGGTCCCCGACTATATGACTGGGCAACAGCAGTAACGATCAACATGAAAAGGCAGCTCACAAAGTGCAAAAAGGGGAAACTGAAATAGTTCGGTTATGGTTCCATCTTGGTATCGTTCATTCTGGAATGCTTACCAATCTTCCAGGGCCAAGGGGCCGCAGTGGCGAGTCCGATACCACGAGAGCCGAGAATGGTTCGCTGGGCAGCATTGATGCCCAGATCTGGAGGTGGCCAACAGATGTCCTGGAGGCCAGAGTTCTTTAGGTGGCTACGGCGCCAGCTGATCGTCGTGGAAGATTGGCCCTATTCGGGAACTGACTTTACCGGGGACCCAGACCTCCCGCTACCAGAAGGAGATAACTGGGACGAGGAGCTGGGTAAGACCTCATATTTTTGATTTTATGTTTATATGTTTTTTTTTGTTAATACACATTCGTCTTAACACAATTATATATGCATGCAGATGTAGGACATGAGAGACCAGCCGGGATGTCTCCTATTTCCCGGAGGACACAACTCGCCCCTGAGATCCAGGGGGAAGGCACCGGAGGAGAGGAACTGATCCAGAACGTCGAGGGGATTGCCCATGGGATCCCAGACTATGCCCGACTATCAGACGTACCGATGGCATACCAGCGCCACACGGTGGGAGTTCCGAACCGGATCCACCGAATCCTGAGGCGCCTAGTGCGTGCAGTGACGTGCTATCATGAGCACCATGCGGATTAGTCTCTAGGATTTAGCTACACCTATTTTTTGAGAGACATAGCGTCTCCGGATGTACTAAGACGACTATGTATATTTTTTGAGTTTTGTGCGACACACTGCGCAAACATTTCGACACACATATATATATACCTATGACTATTTCTGGATGGATCTTTCTTTACATATGATGATGTTTTTATATGTCATGTGAATGTCTAATACAAATGTAATCTAATGTATCAGTTACATAACAAACGACCCAATGCGAAATGTATTCACACAATGCATCTAATCACACATTTCATTTTTACGCAAGCTTAAAAGCACACATGAACACACACATGCAAACTATGCTTGAAAAGAGGAAGACGGGCATGCCCCCCAGCATGGTGTCTCAATTCGAGGTGCATGCCCCCCAAGCTTCAGTCCATTGAAAATGGAGTGAAGGTTCAAAACAGAAAGTCGAATTGAACATGCTGGTGTTTCATTATTTTAATGAGGTTGACACACTCAAAATAACTATCCTCAAACACCTTGTTTCATGGTTTAAGGAGCTTGACACAAGACCAGGAACTGTGCTCCGAGATCCTGGTTTCATTTTTTAAAGAGCTTGACCCAGGGAGGAAACCGTGCTCTGACCGACTTACATCAAAATGAACAAGAAGGCGGTGCTTCCAAGAGCTCCACTCCCGATGGAAGGAAAACGTCCTGGAAGTCAGGACCCAATGCCCCCAGCACTTGATGCACGACGGCATCATCACTGAGCACAGGCACAGGGTAGGTGGCCACGTAGTTGACCTGTGGTGGGGCAGATACAACGGGTGGATAAAAACCAGGAGGGGGTGATGGTGGACCAGTTGCCACATTAGGACCAAAGAACGAAAGCTGATCAATGGTCACGATCCGTCCTTCATGTGGAAAGCACATCACGCGAAAGAGGGAGGAGACAAGTGCTCCCATGGCATAGGTGTAATCGCGCCCCAAAAGCAGATTGAAATCCAAGGGGCCTGGAACAACCATCACATCCATATGGATTGTTTTACCTCCCAAAGTAACAGGTAACCTTGGAAGGATCCCCAACGGTTGACTCGTCCTTCTGTTAAAAGTCAACAGATTCTGCGTAACGGGCGCAAGCGGCGGCGAACCGAAAGCTTGCCAGGTAGTTGAAGACAGAATACTAACAGATGCACCTTCGTCTATAATGGTGCTGGGTACAACCAGACCAAGAGCCTGCACTGTGATCTCGAAAGGCACATAAGACGGAAGGAGAAATCCTGCAAATCGGTTCCAATCAAAGGAAGCGACTAAACTACTCGGAGGGGCTACCATCGAAATGTGAAGGTCTTCCCCTGATGTTACGGAGGAAGAAGCATCCTCCATAACCTCCATCTCGAAGGCGGGAGGGATATCCTCCGAAGCCTCCATCATGGGAGGCGGAGGAGGAGCTTCTTGAAGTACAGGGATAGGAGAATATTTCTCCAAGTCTGAAGAATCTGAAGAAATCAGAAGGACATGGGGGGTGTGAGATCCACTCTCGACAGAAAAGACCTGGTGCACTGCAGACGGGGCCAGTTCAACCGATCCTACGACCAATGGTTGGTCAAGGACGGATTCGTGGAGTTGAATTTCTGGGGGAGTGGGATCAACCAAGGATGACTCTTGACCAATCACGAAATCAGTAGGTGGAAGACTCAAAGAAAGCTGTTTATAACCAGCCGGGAGGCGTGGCGTAGAAACAGTCGGGTTGTCCAAGACTCGCTTGGCTTCATCCATATAAGGACAAAGGTGAATAGCATGGTGCCCTTCACACAACTTACAGGGATTGGTGATCTTACCCTGTTTCTTAAGAGTCTTATCAGCACCGGTCGAAGATGTGCCCCCAAACTTACTCCTAGAAGCCAAAGGCAACGGCGGACGACCATTGGACCATACTTCAAGCACCTTGGGAATGCCAGGGCAGTCTCGAAGAAGATGGTATCCCGTGCACAACATGCAAGGGAACTTGACTTTCCGAGGAGGGTTGGAAGGAATATCAAGAGGAGGGGTTCCGGAGATAGCAGTTGCACTTTTAGCCTCTCGCTTATCAGACTTCTTCTTCTTTGTCTTCTTCTTCTTCTTCTTAGCCACCTGGTTACTCGAATCCAGACTTTCACCAGGCGAAGAGGAGGAGGAGGACGCAGAAACAGGCGAAGAAGGGGAGAGGTCCACCTGGGCATCAACATGATGTTGTTCCGGCGGAGGAACTGATTGAACAGTAGCGGAGTTATTTGGGACAACAGAGGTTGAGAACAACCAAACAGGCAACCCAACAGTTAACCCAGGAGGGGACAACGTTGCCATGTAAGGAGCACCAACATTTCCAAAAGGAGGAAAATGACCAGGATTCCCTTCTGAGGGGATTCCTTGGTTGGTGAACTCTGAAAAAGTTGCCATCAAACTCAAAACCACACACGGGCTGAAAAAGAGTTAAGACACACGATCAAACGGTCAACAAGCAATATCTAAGCAGGCGTGTAATCGTGGGTGATTAATTTTACCACATTGGAAAGTAAGAAATTCTACCGTTTCATGTTTCAAGAGTCGAGAAACGACAAAAGATGACTCTATCTCTTTCAGAGTTGACACAAGCGTGAAAGGACAAGCGCTTGACGGTCTTTTCAAGTTTAGGGAGTCAGAAAAGACCAAATGACTGCTCAGGAAATACTAGGCACAAAGGGTGTACCAAATATCCGTGAACCGCAATATACACCTTGGTTTATATAATGAAACGGAAATCGACCAAGGACTTTCCGTACGTGCAGGTAGTCTCCCCGAATGCTGTGTTCGGTGTATCACGGGTATAGGGCGGCAGACTCGGCTTCCTGTGGATAAAGGATTGAAAACCTAGAGGGGTCTCCCTTTATATATGCGACGGTACGGGGAGCACAAGTCCGTACTAGTGCTGTCTAAAGCCAACAGGTGAACGACAGCTGCTAGGTTTAACGACGCCGGAACACGTCTCTAGCCTAGACTTTTCTAAATATGTTTCGTTAAGTTCCAATGCTGCCTTAGGTTAATTGAATAAATTTTACAGTTGATCTTCAATTAAGTTTCAATTTCCAGGCCCTATCGTATGTAGTGTCTCGAAAGACTCCTAAATGCAAAGCTATATGTCACAGTGCAACATTTCGTTCGATGAAAACTAATTAGAGAAAAGTTGAGAGCTTTTATACAAACGAAATGAACGGAAGACAAGCAACGAGATCTTTAATGCGACTAATGCAATTGAAAACTTTTCATTCAAAACACTAATCACTAGCGATATGGAAAAGATCACAATTTGCACTAATTAACAAAAGCAAAAAAGATTTTTTTTTTTTTTTTTGATTTTCAATGTCTAATAGCCAATATGCACTAAACAAACTTGAAAACAAACGGAACAACTTGAGAAACGATTTCCAAGAGAGCAAAACAAACAAATTTCACCCAACAACACAAGCAATCAGATCCCCAAATCGACCAAAGTCTCTCAAAATGAAGAAAAGACTCAAAAGCTTCCAATGGACCGTGTGATCTAGGTCCAAGGCAAGACCAAACGAATTTCGAATGAAGGAATGGACAGTCACCCAAAAATCGCAACAAAACAATGAACAACTACTTAGAGGATGCGGAGAATCAATCAGATAGTTGATAGGACAATCAAAACACCAAAATTCCCAAGGAGGGCTCGATACACTAAGCCACTAGATGCCCTAGGGCTTAAAACGTGAAATCGGTAGATAAAAGCAAACAACCAAAGGACAGAGGTGAATTCCCAGTCAAACAGGACTCCAACACACTCAGGCAGTCGTAAAATCAAGAAGAAAAAACACTGATCAAATCCAGAGAGCTCAAAAATGAGGAAACTCAAAAAACCTACAGGGGTGGCGCGACTGTAAGTGTGAAACTGGCGCCATAAGTCAATTGGCGCGGGCTGGACAAAGGCAATGTGCGCCAATTGGCGCGACTGTCGGGTTATAAACCGCGCCAGTCGAGTTTCTCAAGGAAAATTAAAAACAAGCTGCTCCAGAAGCAGACCAATGCAAGCTAAGCAAACCAAGGAGCAAAAACAATGAAAGAATCCAACCCAGAAGGTTCATCAAGCAAGGAAAAACATAAAACAATCAAGGCGAGACAACACAAACGAGACAGTGAAATCCGGACGATCTCCCCAGCGGAGTCGCCAAATTGTTGAGGAGGTAAATCCCCTCTGCGGACAGAGGCGATCCCTACTAGCCCAGCAGGGGTCTAGCAACAATCAAACAATGTTATGACGCAAGTTCCTAGTTACGAATGAAAGACTAGGGATAGAAGCCTACCTGGATTCCAACGCTATGATATAAAGAAGAAGCGTCCCCGTTCCTCAGCCTCGGCAGATCACAATCCCTCCACGATCTCCGCGGATGAACACCTGCACATGGAAGAAACGAACAGATACAAGCATAGAAACCAGCATATGTAACTAAACATCAGTCAGAAAGGATGTTACTCGCATTAACATGATGGAAAACGGAGTGGAACCATAATCATAATCATCTATTAAATAATAAACGAAGAGTGATTACAACCAAGTTCTGACGTCGCGGTCTCCTTCGGACGGGTCTCCGGTCGTCCACGTCTCGCAAAGCTCGCCAAGGAAAGGGAAAACCTCTCCGGAGTCTCTCGACAATGGTCTCCTTACTTGAGTCGACCTTAAGGGAAAGAGAGGATTCTTTACAGCACAAAGGCTCTTGGGAATATGGAGATTCAAAGCTTAGGCACTTCAAGACTAGCTTGCCATGGGATTGAGCAGGCTTTTATAGATGGGGAAGGATGGAGTTGGGATCCCTATTATTATGGGATTGGCCCTATCAACAAGGAAGGTTCCATGGGAGGTGGCAAAACCACTTCCCCTCCATAGAACTCTCGCAGCCAAATCTCCCAACTCAAGATAGGCAATGGTTTGTGAGTTTGTTGGAACTCAACTTCCGCCATCTTTATTTAAAAAACAGTCCCTAAATTGGGTGGCGCGATTGCTACTCTATGATAGAGCGCCATTTGGCGCGACCTCTTTGCAGGATTTTCCCCATTGGCGCGAGTACTGAACTACCTGCCCGCGCCAATGCCAAAAGGGATGTTTTTCACGATTTTTGCAAGGAGATGTCTCAAGGTCAAATAAAGCTCATGCTTAGAGGAATGCATTGATGATGTTTTCAAGGCATGACAATGTTCACAGGTCACAAAATGGGTCCTCCATTGTGCGGGACGGGGAATGGTAGGGACGGTGACAAATTACTGTGTAACAAGAAGTCTGAGTCACTCAGCCTCTCGATCCGTATCAAGGCCTGAGGTATATCGAAACTGTGGACAACCGGGAAGATGCTCAGATGATGGACCACCTTTATCAAATGACAGCAGGAAAGCGGGAGGACTATATTAACCCAACCGCAACTGGCTCTGTCAGCTGGCGCAGTGTCCAGAGCTCGAAGCTGGGATTGGAACTAGCCTGGGAAGATTGGTAGCAAGGTGGGTATGAGACCAGCACGCAGAGATGTGCCAACATTGCCCGAGTCCATTGGATTGGTGCTGAGATCAGGGTGTACCCCACCCTGTCAAACATGCAAGCCTTCAATACTTTTATTGCAAAGGTAGAAGACGCAGTACTAGACGAAAGCAGGATACCACTTTTTGACGTAGCACTACAGTCCACATCAGCCATGTGTTGTAAAAATCACCGCAACACCCTGTCGCAGTGGATTTGTGTGGCGGAGGCTTTGAGGGCACGGTTCAAAGAAGATGAAGGCCCTCGTAGCAGACACAGGTATCAAGGGACTTCCGATCCGCGGGACCACCTGAAAACCTGTGAGGAGTAGTGGCAAAGTCTAGGGTACCTGGAAGAGTTGTGGGTACATCGGTTCATCCACTCCTTAGATACCATTCCCCAGGCCTGGTACTTGGAAGAAGAGAGAAAACGAGGAACCAGCTCCTCGCAAGAATTCACGAACAAATTTGTTCAGTGATTTTCCTTCGAAGGAGAAACAGAGCTGGTGTCCCAAGCCTTACAAGTGATCAAGGGGGTACTGTTTCTCTGTGATCCGGTGACTGACGAGAGCACAATAGCCTTACATCCTGAGGGCAGGCGTGAGTTGGATTGCCAACGGATCGACGACAATCCAGACGATGATAGTCTAGAGGACCTAAGGCACCTATATTTTGAAGAGAAGGAAGGCGAGTGGAACATCAAAGAAGAGTCAACCACTGAAGGCGTCCATCTACTCCCGTTGAAGACAAAGAAGTTGAACATCGACATGGAGGAAAAACCCAAACTGGCTACAGTCAGGAACTACTGGGACGAGGAGATGACCAAAGAAATTTTCAGCCTCCTCCAAGAATACGAAGACCTATTCCCTTCATCGGTTGCAAACTTGAAGGGCATCAAAGGGATCTCGAAGAGATGCGTATTGTGCTGAAACCAGACCTCAGGCCCTTGAAGCATCACCCCTATCAGTTGAACCCATGAATCAAAGAAAAGGTCAAGTTGGAGATCGATAAGATGCTAACAGCAGGTCTAATATTTCTTATAGAAGAAGCAGAGTGGGTGAGTCCTATCGTCATTCAGAATAAGAAGGATAAGTCAGAAATCTGTGTCTGTGTCGACTACCGCAGTCTGAACAACGCTTGCATCCATGACCCATTTCCCACTCCATTCAGTGACAAAGTATTGGACCATGTTACGGGGAATGAGGCCTACTCCTTCACTGATGGATTTTCGGGCTACCATCAGGTGCGCATTGCAGAAGAGGACAAAGCGAAGATGACGTTCACCACCGAATGGGGTTCATTTGCATACCACATGATGCCGTTCGGATTGAAGAATGCCCCTACTGTGTTTTCCCAGATCGTCATCGCTGCTTTCCGGGAGTACATTCATAAGTTTCTGGAAGTCTACATGGATGATTGGACCATCTACAGTTTGCTGAAAAACCACACCACTGTGTTACGCATCATGTTTGATCAATGTCAATAATTGCAGATTTCCTTGAACTTGAAGAAATGCATCTTTGCGATTCCTTTCGGAACATTATTAGGACATGGGGTGTGCAAGCAAGGGGTCTGTGTCGATCCTACCAAGGTAGCTGTGATCGTCCACATGGAAGCCCCTGAAACGGTGAAGCAGTTTCGGGCACTACTAGGGCACACAGGTTATTACAGATAGTTTATCCGAAATTATCTGAAGATCACCGCTCCTCTAGAAACGCTACTGCGAAAGTCAGAAGTGTTCCAGTGGACGGAGGAGTGTCGGATAGCCCTTGACATTCTGAAGGAGAAGCTGGAAATGGCACCTATTCTGGCTCACCCAGATTGGGATAAGCAGTTCCACGTGCATATTGACGCTTCTAGTATTGCACTTGGGGCTGTCTTGGCGCAACCAGGTGAGACGACGGTTGACCACCCGGTTTACTTCGCCAGCCACAAATTGTCTAATGTAGAGAAAAATTACACTACTACTGAGAGGGAGGCCCTTGCCATGGTGTACTCACTCTAGAAGTTCTGCCACTATCTTCTAGGAGGTAAATTCAAGTTCTTTAAAAATCACTCGGCGTTAAAGTACTTGGTCAATAAGCCCGTTTTGGAAGGACAGATCTATCAATGGCTTCTAGTCTTCCAAGAATTCACATTCGAAGTGATCATCAAGCCCAGGAGGTTGAACGTCGAGCCCGATCACTTATCCCGGTTGGAAACGGGGGAGAACGATAGTTCTCTCGATGATCAGCTGTCGGATGCTGATCTTTTTTGGGTTGAAGCCATACCAGATTATCTAGCTGACATTGCAACCTATTTGACAATGGGGCAGTGCCCTCAGCACTATACCCCACTCCAGAAATGGCACTTGGTCGTTCACGCTGCTGAATACTAACTGATTGCAGGGCAGTTGTACAAATTGGGCCTCGATGAGGTTCTGCGCAGATGTATACTCGACCACGAACGTGAAGCCGTGATGTGGGAATGCCACAGCAGCATTGCGGGTGGGCATGTGGGGCCGAAACCCACTACCAAGAAGGTGCTCCAAGATGGAATATGGTGGCCGATGGTCCATGCTGATTGCAAGACATTTTTTAAGAGATGTGATGTCTGTCAGCGAACAGGGAGGCCCTCTCACAGAGACAAGCTCCCGCTACACCTGGTGCATGTGTTACGACCGTTTGAGAAGTGGGTTGTCGACTTTATAGGTCCCATAGCCTTGGTAGCCAGGCATTCCAAGGCCAGGTACATCATTACCACCACCAACTACCTCACCCGGTGGGCTGAGGCTGCGGCGGTACGGGACTGTACAGCCGATACAACAGCTCGGTTCATCTTTGAAAACATCATCAGTAGGTTTGGTTGCCCACGAAGTTTAACCAGTGATCAGGGTACGCATTTCATTAATGAAACGGTCAAATCACTGTTGGACACATTTATGATTCAACATCACAAAAGCAGCCTATACCACCTGTAGGCCAATGGTACTGTTGAAGCGTTCAACAAAATCCTTGAAAATGGTTTGACAAAGATCTGAAACGCCCAACGGGATGACTGGGATGAGAGGTTACCAGCTGCACTAAGGGCCTACCGGACTACGGTGAAGCACTTGACCAATCAGAAACCGTTCGAGCTGGTGTACGGCCGAGAAGCTGTGATTCCTGTCGAGTTCACTGTACCGAGTCTTTTAATTTCCACATCCCTCCAGTGCTCGAAAGAGGAATCGCTACAGGAGCGCCTCCATGAACTACAAGAACTAGACGAGGCTCGATTTTTGGCTGAATTCCACCAAAAGGTTCAGAAGGACAGGCAGAAGGCGTGGCATGACCGCCACATCAAGCGCAAAACGTTCGAGGTTGCCGGAAAGGTTCTCTTCTATGATA
Source organism: Pinus albicaulis (assembly GCA_034641835.2). Classification (NCBI taxonomy): domain Eukaryota; kingdom Viridiplantae; phylum Streptophyta; class Pinopsida; order Pinales; family Pinaceae; genus Pinus; species Pinus albicaulis. The sequence goes on from CM076576.1 coordinate 39,677,361, forward strand.
GCAAGTTCTAGAAGTTCCCAGGAAAACTGCAAATGCACTGGTTGGGACCTTACCTCGTCGTCGAGATTAGGGATTCCAGAGCCGTTTGGTTGGCTCAGTTGGATGGTACTGTTTTACCTGGGTGGGTGAATGGTGCATGCCTGAAGCCCTACCATGATTAAGTTTCTTTCCCCTTTCATCAATAACTCTCGCAACTGAGAGAAGCCGTAGAGTAGCGTAGTTGAATAACTCTCCCGCAACCGGGATGAGCATAGGTAGTGTTTATCGTTCATGCATAGGTCGTTAATAACCGCTCTGTTGTGGGGACCGCACCTCGACCGATTGTGGTCGGGGAGGAGCGTGTCCAGCGTGTCATCCCCGTAGGATCAGCGAACGTGTCCGTGTCAGTCCATATCATTTCCGTCAGTACTTGTGTCAGTCCGTAGGATTGTTTAGATTTTCAGCATAAATGGATATAATTAGAAGTAACCCTGCAATAATCATTTTGCCATAATTCGAAGTAACCTCAGCCGTCGCGTTTGCCCATTTCCCCATGCCACCGTCAGCAGATGTCAGACTACACCTCAGCCAATGATTGATCGCACGATTATCACCAAGAAGAATGCCAGTAGGAATTAACTCGTCATGGGGTCTCATCAACCTCACTCGTGCTAGGTAATTACATAACCTGCATGGAGAAAAACACGAGAATGCCGGAGCAGTTAGAATTATAAATTGGAGCAAAACTAGAGTAACAGAAGTATCCAGAAGCACAGCATCAAGAGAAGACGTCGAGACCAATTTTGCAAGTGTATCAATGCCGAGCGAAGATTCCAAAAGCCAACCCAACAATCATAGAACCAGAGCTCGACAGCAGAATTCATAAAACAAAGTCCCTCGCCGAGAAATACGACAATGCGACCCTCATAGACACAAAACTCTCGAACTCTTTCGAGTTCCCAGCACTCAAATGGCAGGTGTATATGGAACATTACATCACAGAAGCCGGGCATTCAGCGAACAGAATTTTTCCAGAGTTTCGAGGCCTACAGCAATCCTCTCTTCTGAACTTAAGAAATCTCCCGGTCTTTGGGACCATAGGACCGGCCATGCAGTGCACCAAGTTCTTACTCAGCCGCATCCAGAACGGGTCATTGTGGCTGAATAGGGAAATTCCAATCCATGCCGAGGATATCCACTGGCTTATAGGGCTTTCACAAAACAGCCTGAATGTATCGTCTGCATGTCAGACCTCCTCCAAACGAGCAAGGAAGTCAGGAGATGCCCACTATTATGCAAAATACGGCACACGACGGGGAGGAAAGGGATCAAAGATGGAGCTTATCAACAAGCCCGAAATCAAGTTCGTATGCTACCTCATTTCCAGTAAGACAATGAGGCACTACACGAAGGGCGAGTGTACCCTGGATATTATTTCCATTACAGAGCACTGTGTCCAGGGGGTGAAGTTGAACTGGTGCTCCTTCCTATTGAAGGAATTGTTCGATGTGTGCAAAGAAAACTACAAGTGGGCCACAAGCTTCATTTATGGGTATTTGATAGTTGCGTTTGCCATGTGGAAGTGGCACACTCCCCTCGTCAGGCTCCTGGTGGAAATTCCAGAGGGCCAGCCTCTAGCAATGAATATCGTTCCATGGAAGGTGTCGGGTGATCCCAGCACCAAAGAGGTCAATGCAGAGGCATTTCGAATTTGGTATGGGTTAATGATAGACGTGGTAGCAGGCCAGTAGAGGGTTCCCAGGAACCTGCTGGATGAGTATAGCAAGCAAGTATGGTTTGGGATCAGCCGCAGGCCTACATTCATCCAACCTACTTGCGTCCTGGAGGACACATTTCACATGCGGCCGCTGAAGTTCCAGCTCGAAGACACGGCCTTCCACAATGAATTTTGTTCGTGGTCGGGGGTCATGATGGAAATCCGCAACGGGGTACCCACATACAAATTTGATCAGATGCTACCACAGCAATGGCCTACCGAGACAGAAGCGGAGGCGGTGTTTGCCACCTATAAAATTTGTTCCATCAAAAGGTGGCCAAAACATTGTTTAGCCTTCAAGGAACAGTTTCATTGCAGAAAAGTGTATCTCTTGAAGCCTCTGGAAGGAATCATATCCTTGCTTCAATCTTCTTTGCTGTTCCCATTTCAAGCCTAGAAAATTCTGCTCAAAATTCTATGAGAAATACTGTTGCAAAATCCCCTTCTCTCCCCTTCCCCCACTCAGAAACTAACCTTCATCTTTTCCCATCATTTTCCTTTGTTTTCCATTTCCCTCGTCTCCCCTTCAATTTCCCTTCTAACCCTCTAAATCCTCCCAAAATCCCCTTTAAGTTCTACCCCTATCCCTTGTTCGGTTTAATTCACCCTTGATCCCCTTATCGTTACCCTTTATGGGCCTTGAAATGCATTAAAATGGGGTTAAAACCCACTTTCCAACTTTATATTAAGGCCTAAGTCCCTTTTCCCGCAAGCTCCAACCACTTCCCCACGTAACCCTTACCCAAAACCAAGTGCTTAATGCCTTGGGGGTCCGATTGCATAATCGCAAATCACAAAATCACATGTTCTGTTGTGAATGTTCCGATCATCCATCGCAAATATTTGCGATGCGATTGATCGTGTCGCAAGTATTTGCGATGCGATCGATCGCGCCACCGCCCGATCACAAATCCCTTCGATCATCGCATCGCAACTCCCTCTGATCATTGCATCACAACTCCGCTTTGATCCGCCCATTGCACTTCCCTCTGATCGCGCCTGCTCCTCCGATCGCATCACAACGTTCTTTCTCCCGATTGCGATTACCCCCCACTCCCAATTTGTGATTGCGATAGACCCCTCGGGCCCACCATACGGTCTTTCCGCCCGTCCATATAATACCCCATTTTTCCTTGGTAAAAGTCCAAATTTTGTTTTGTTCCATTTATAAAGGCCTTTTCTCCCCATCGTATCGCAAACTTTGTGTTGATCACTCTACCCAGTCCCCGCTCTGATTGCGATTTGCGATTTCATTTGGACCCCGGGTCCCGCATCCAATGGCCACACTTCCTCCACATGCCTCTGTAGCAGTTATCCTATATATGCAAGATTTTTTAATAGTTTTTCGTATTTTTTCAGGGTCTAAATGGTTTTTTCCGCTATGCTGAAGAAAAATTCACAGGTCGAGGGTGTCGATCCTCCTGCCTGCAATTCACCACAAAATCACTTGCAGGGTTTTAAATTTGCATTTTATCAATCAATTCATGAGGCATTGATGTCATTCGACCCCTGTACAGCCCTGCACACCAGAAAACATAGTTAATCGGGCACTAATCAAAAAGTATCAACGTCAAAGACATAACACACCAGAAAAGGAGATTGAAATCCTAAAACGCAGTTCTCGATTAAATTAAAGGTGTTTAAGGAAAGACAAAGACAACTGTCGAGCTGAGAAAGCTTCCACTGCCTTAAGAAGAGGCCAATTGAACCCTTTCCAATTACTTAGAACACCTGCAGCCTCATAGAAGATCAAAGGCCGCTGAACAATTAATACTAATCAAGGATCTTATCTCTAAATTGTCGGCAAAGCTATTTTAAAGATTAAAGAACAGTCCAGAAGCCGATCTTTTCAATCATTAGGCCTTGAAAGGCACAAGCAGAGTTATAAATGATTACATTCCCACCTTATGCCTTGCCTAGTTCCCAAAGGCCAGGAATTGCATTGATTACATAATTAATGATACTTGACCCCTGGGAAGTCCTCCCACCTCTTCATTCTTCTATAAATACTTCTATAGAAGATGAGAAAATTTTGGTCTCCGGACATCTGAATGCATGTAATAGTTATTCTGAAGCTACTGATGCCCTGTTTGCAACTTAAAGATACATAAGCTGATATGAGAAGTTTGAAGCTGTAAAGACCCACCGGGCTTGCTGATTGTAACTGGTTTGAACATCAAATACAAGCTGCTGATTTATGGGATCCTGATTTGTGTCAATGGTCATGTGTTCCTCACTGTCAATTGTTATTTTGCTTAATGTTTTCACTCTGTTCACTTTCTATGACATGGAGCTAGGATTTACTCTCAACAGTACCCTACTCTTACTGAAAGCTTTATTGTCTATGTTTTCTTCATTTGAAAGTCCTCTTTGAAGAGCACATCAATGCAGGCTGGTTTAAAGGCACTTGCCTGATCTAAATTTCTCTTTGTCACTGTCGTCTATGGTTTTATTATTTGAATATGCTGAAAGCAGGGTAGTTTAAAGGCACTTACCTAATCTTAAGCCTTTCAACTATTTTGTAAATGTTCTCTTATTAAAATTACTTCAATGCAGGCTTGTTTAAAGGCACTAACCTGATCTCAGAATACTTTTATGTTTTTCTTATTGAATATGCTAAAAGCAGGATAGTTTAAAGGCACTTACCTGATCTTAAGCTGTTCAAACATCCTTTAATGTTTTCTAACTAAAAGTACTTCAAAGCAGGCTAGTTTAAAGGTATTAACCTGATCTCAGAATACTCTTATGTTTTTCTTTAAGTACATGTTGAAGAAAGATAGTTTAAAAGAACTTACTTGATCTTAGGTTGTTTTACTATATCTTCATTTGTTTGTTCTTCATTCCCTATCTATTTCATTCCATAAATTCACCATAAGATATCCTTTGACATAAGTTATTTGCCCCATGGATCCTGCTTGAACCTCGCTGTCCAATTAAAACCCTCCTATGACTCCATAGCCCAATGGGTTAAAACTATCTTTGCCTTTCTGTCAGCCAAATCATTCCTTCACTTGCAGACACCTTCACCCTTCATTTTGAAACTGTCTTCGCCTTCATCATGTCCATGCCCAACCAAAACAAACAAAACCCAAGCTCTTCATAACTAGCCTGATATCACAATTTCAGCTATCAAAGATCACATCTTTAAACTCATTCATAGAGAGATCCCTCTCTGGATTCAGGAGGGCTAGATCCTATAATCCCAAAGTTGGTTGAAATAATGTTGCTTCTGCAGTTTTAGTCTTACCAATCTGCTAAAATTACAGATTCCTAACTTTTCTGGCGACTCCGCTGGGGAACATTTTTGAGTTCATAGTTGCTTGGCCAGCTTGTATAGACTCTCTAGTTTTCCATACAACCACTCAACTCAGAAAAACCTAAAAATCTTTCAGATTGGTATTTCAATAAACATGGTGGTGGACCATAAGACCTTTTACCTCTGAAAAGAGCTAAAAACTTCCACTTGGCGACTCCACAATCCTTAACAGACCTTAAGACTCCACTGGGAAGAACCCTTATCATTGTAATATCTTTCAAACTCAGTCACAAGACTGTAGGATTGAAATTTTTCCAAAGCAGACTAGTTAACCTCTTAAATATTGTCATACCTAGTTGAACTTATCTTGTTTATTTAGATCTGAAATACACAGCATAGTGGCTTCTAGAAAGATTCACACTAGAGCCTATCCTGACCTTGATCCACCTAAGATAGTTGATAACCTAGAAAGTATCCTTAGGAAGTCTCCTAAGATTAACTTATCAACTGTTTTCAAATCACCCTTGAGAGCTAATTCAGTCCCTGAAAATCTTTCAGCTCTACAACAATCTCAAGTTGACTTAGTAAATCCTTTCAGAACTAGGTCTCTTGGTGATTTAGATCAGTTAGATTCTGAGTCCTCACCATCATCCCCGGAAACAAGTGAACCTCTTGATAGCAGAGAAACAACACCTTCTGATTTGCATTTTCTTCACAAATTAGGTATCTCTCATCCAAGATCAACTCAGCAGTATATTCCTGGTCCATCCACTTCTGCTCACCCTGCATCCACTGTTCAAAACACTCCACTTCAGCCCACTTTCCCTTTTGTTAATACACCTCTTGTAAATCCACCTCCACCACATGTCATGGCAACATGGTATGATCCCTTAGTCCTTCCTGCACCATTAGTCAATCTTCCACAGGACTATCAGTCCAAAATTCCATTATATGATGCTAGCAATGCTACAACTGCATCACAACATGTGGATAAGATGAATGACTACTTTGACAGAAATGAAATTGACGATGATTCGGTCAAACTTAGGTTATTTGCTCAGAGATTAGGGGGAGAAGTGAGGAAATGGTTCAAAGGTTTAACCCCCCATAGTATCCTTGATCTACAAGCCTTCCATCAAACATTCTTAAACAAATGGGAAGTAAAGAAAAACCCTCTCCAAGTCCTTTTTGACTATAAGAATCTCCATAGAGACATTGGGGAAAGTGTGCAAGCTTATTGCACTAGATTCAATAGTGTGTATAATGCACTTTACCAGAACTAAAACCTACACAAGGCTCATCTTTGAACAAGTTTCCTGAAGGGCTTGACCCTAAGATGGCTTATCAGCTGAGAGAGAGATATTTTGCAACTCTTGAAGATATGCAAAAGGGTGCTCTTTCTGTGGAAGTCAACTTTATGGAGAAGAGAGCAAGAATGAAAATTGAAAAGAGAGTGTCCTTTAGAGAGGAAAATGCCCCTTCTACTTCCAAATAAAAAATGGAAAGAATGATGGAGGAGATGATGAAGAAAATGAGCATCCTTGAGAGAGCACAAGAAAGTCAAAACCAAACTGCTCCTCAAAACAAAAACCAAAACCAGAATCAAAATTTTAGAAGGAACCAACCTCCAAACAGACCTAGGGAAGATGATCAAAAAATCACTCCTCCCTTTCATCAAAACTATATAAGTGAGGTTGAGGAAACAAGAGAGATAACAGAGGAATATGATATTAACATGTTGGGAGTAGATAATGATGACTTTGAGATTCATTTTGATAAGGAACAAGGTTTTCATAACCCCTTATGATAACAACAAAGATGATAATGAAAGTTATTTTTAGGACATGGAAAATGTTATCATAGAGCCTCAAAAAGAATATGACCTTAGAAGGAAAACCAGTCAACAAACTCCCAACACCAAAACCTCTGAAAAATCTTCACAAAATAGCACTGCAACCAAGCCTAAAATGGTCAAACAAAAGGATAAAACAGTAGCTGTGAATTCTGATAGAGATAGAGAGAAAGGCACTCAAAACAAAGAAAAGCAAAGTGCGGACATTAGTAGTACTACCACTTTATCTAGTACTCCCATAAAGACCATTTTGTCAAAAACAAGTAGAACAAATCAGCAAGCTGATGTTGCTGATAGACTGGCAGCTAGTAAGGCTGAGACAAGTTCATCAAAGAACCAGATTCTTTTCAGCCTAGAGCATGAAATTTCAAAGATCAGAATCTCTGTTCCCCTGACTGACTTAGTTGCCCAGAATTTATATAGGACCCAAATTTTGAAGGCTTTAAATATTGAAGATAATAATGACTCAGTCAATCTTAATGATGACCAACCAGAGCTCATATTTGGTCCTAAGATTGAAGGTATATATCAAGAGGGACCTGTACCTCCCTTTTATGTGAGTTTAAATGTTCATGACAAGATCCTGCATAATGCTATGCATGACTCTGGAGCCTCGCACAACCTTATGCCAAAGGTGATAATGGAAAGGCTAGGATTAGAGATAACCAGACCTTACAAGGATTTATATTCTTTTGATTCTAACAGAGTGAAGTGCCTTGGCCTGATCAAAGACCTTTGTGTGAATTTGACCCAAATCCCAGCCAAGTGTATGGTGATGGATGTTGTGGTGGCTGATGTGCCTCCTAAGTATGGCATGTTGTTGTCAAGATCATGGGGTGCCAAACTGCAAGGTACCATACAGATGGATGGGACATATGCCACTATCCCTGTTTTTAGCCAGCTCAGAAGACTGTACAAAGAGTCACACATGAAATTCATGGTCAGTAGCCCAGAAAAGCCTGAAAATTCTCCCATGTATTCTGTCCATACTGACCTGGATTATTTTATCTTTTACAATAATGAATCCACAAAATAGTCAGAGCCAAAACACAGTGACTCAGATAAACAGTTAGAGACCCTGAATCTAGAAATAAATGCAGTTATAGATATGGAAGAAAAAGAGAGAGAAATTTTCGAACAGCACGTTGAAACAATAGACCAGAGTGAACAAAGCCAAGATGGAAAACAACAGACTACCCCTCACGCTCAGCTCCATGAAAATCCTAAGGAACGAGACCCAGCACAACACGTTGTGGATTTCAGAATAGAACATAATGATGAAACGCGTAGTGAACAAGGCACTTTAACAGGATTAATGGCCGATAGGGAGGAAGAGAAACACAACTCAAAAGTGTCAAAATAGTTTTCTGCATTTGAAGACATTAGCAAACCAAACAAATGTTTTGAGCTATGATTCATGTGTCCATTGCTCTTAAAACTTGAAAATCAAGAGAACAACCTTCAACGCAGCGAAAAACCTGAGGAGGTGAAACAAATACAACTAAGTGCCGAGATTTCACAACAACCCTTGAGCACGTTGGTTGGAGAAGACAAAACCAAAAATAGTCCTCTATGGAGTATGTATTTTTATGGGTCATGCACTAAGAGCAATGATGGTGCAGTTGTCTGGATTATCAACACTGAAAACAACCACACAAAAAGCATTTCCTGCAAATTAAACTTTCAGTGTTCCAATAACATAGCAGAATATGAATCCCTTCTCTTAGGCTTACATCTATTAAAAAATTTAGGAGCCACAAGAATTAATGTGTATGGGGATTCAGAACTAGTCATTAAGCAAGTTAATGGGGAATATAACGCAAATCATCCCAGACTTAGAGCTTACCGAAACGATGTCATGGACCTTTTAAAAACTTTTGAGGAGTCCAAATTGATTTTTGTTCCAAGAAAAAGAAATATTTCCGCACACAATTTAGCTTTTGCGGCTAGAACATGCTTAACGCCATTTGAAACCAAAGACTGTACAACTCAAATTAAGTTTAGACCAGTTGTGCCAAATAATAAAAAATATTGGCAGGTCTTTGAGGGTGACAAACAGATAGAGGATTTTCTGTTGGGAAGGAACGAATTTGAGTTATCTGATTGGGATTCTAAATCCGATGAAAATTTCCTAAACAAAAAGTCCCCTAAAAAAGAAAAACCATTTGGTCCCATAGAAATTAACATGTTTAATAAAAAACTTGAAACTCATACTGAAGAATACAAGGATACAAAAAGCGAAGACATTGAGGTATTGTCGTCAAAGGACAAGAACATACCTAGGGGGATATCACCGTTAGAAGACCTCTTTGATTTTAACGACGTAGCAAAGAAGCCTACCATAGAATACATAGAGTCTGAGGTCGAGGAATGCAACATAGGCACCCAGGATCAGCCTAAAATGATTAAATTAGCTAGGTCCTTGCCACCAGACATGAAAAGGAAATACGTTGACCTGTTTAAAGAGTTTGTCGATGTGTTTTCCTGGAGCTATGAAGACTTGAAAGCCTATGATACAGAAATCATCCAGCACAAGATCCCTTTGAAAGAAAATCAAAAACCCTTTAAGCAAAAACTGCATAGAATTAATCCATACAACTACCTCTAGTAGAAAAGGAAATCAAGAAGATGTATGAGGCAGGAATCATTATTCCTGTGAGGTTTTCAGACTGGGTTTCTAACCTTGTAGCCGTGAGGAAAAAGACAGGAGAAATCAGGTTGTGCATTGATTTCAGAAACCTTAACAGAGCCTCCCTAAAAGACAACTACCCTTTACCCAAAATGGAACACATTCTACAAAGGGTGGTCGGTTCGAAGAGGATTTCTCTGTTAGATGGTTTTTCAGGATATAACCAGGTTTTAGTACTTCCAGAAGACCAACTCAAGACAGCTTTCACCACTCCTTGGGGCACTTTCATGTATGTGAAAATGCCTTTTGGATTAATGAATGTTGGGGACACTTTCCAAAGGACCATGGACATTGCATTTTCAGAGGAGATAGGGCACTTCATTGTAATTTACCTTGATGACATAACAATTTATTCCAAATCTGATGAAGAGCACCTGAAACATTTAAGGAAGGTCCTTGAAAAGTGCAGAAGGTTTGGGTTATCTTTAAATCCCAAAAAGACAGTGTTTGGCCTTCAGGAAGGTAAACTCCTTGGCCATATCATATCAGAAGAAGGGATTAAAATAGATCCAAATAGAGTTGAGGGAATACTACAAATTAGCCAACCAAGGAACATAAAAGAATTGCAGTCCTTTATTGGAAAGATTAACTTCTTGAGGAGGTTTATTCCCAACTTAGAAGAGCTCCTTAAAAGCATGACTAATATGCTCAAGAAAGAAGTAGGAGTGAAGTGGACTGTAGAAACCAACAAATCCTTTGAATTGGTAAAACATGCACTCACCCAGGCACCAGTCCTAATCAGCCCAGATTTTTCAAAAGAGTTCCTTATTTTCTCCTTTGCCTTAGAGCATATTGTGGCTGCAGTCTTGTTGCAGAAAAACCCAAAGGGACAGGAACAACCCATTGCTTTTTTCAGCAAGGCTTTAAGGGAAGCACCCTTGAAATATAACATAATGGAAAAACATGCCTATGCTTTGGTAGAGGCCTTAAAGGACTTCAAGGTGTATATTCTACATTCCCACATTCATTGCTTATGTGCCTAATATAGTGGTAAAGGACATCTTGTCACAAGACCCAGATGGAAAGAGAGGCAAATGGATTGCTGCTATATTAGAGTATGATTTGGAAATCAGACCAACTAAACTTATTAAAGGTCAGGGCTTAGCTCAATTAATGGCTGAATCTAATCTACAAGCCCTTGACATTAACATGGTAGATTCCTTGGATGAACAGGAAGAATTACTTGCTCCCACTGTCGAAGAGCAGTTTCAAAATTCACCTTGGTACACTGATATCTTGTATGTGCTGGAAAATCTTAATGCTCCTCCTGATCTGTCAAAGACAAAGGCAAGGTTTTTAAAGTTGAAATCTAGGAACTATTGCATTTTAAATAAATGTTTATATTGGAAAAATGCTAATGGTTTATTGCTTAAATGTTTTCCTGAAGTTGATGCAGAAAGGATGAAACATGAATTCCAAGAAGGAGAGTGTGGAGGTCATATTTACTGGAAAACCACAGCCAATAAAATCCTTAGAGCTGGCTATTACTAGCCCACCCTCTTCCAGGATGTCCATAAAATGATAGTTGCCTATCACAAATGTCAAATTTTTGAAGGCAAAAGAAAACTTCTTCCTTTACCATTACAACCTATCACTGTTGAAGCTCCTTTTCAACAGTGGGGCCTAGATTTCATAGGAGAAATCCATCCTTCTTTGTTTTCCCAACACAAATGGATTCTCACAGCCACTGACTACTTCACGAAATGGATTGAAGCCATCCCTTCTAGGAATGCCACAGATTCTGTCATTATAAAATTCCTTGAAGACCATATCTTGTCTAGATTCAGATGCCCTAGGAAGATTATTACTGATAATGCTGCTGCTTTTTTTTCCAAAAAGATGATTGATTTTTTTCACAGGTATCAGATTACACTTGGTCATTCTACTGCTTACTACCCCCGAGGTAATGGGCTACCAGAATCATCAAATTAAAGTTTGGTGACCATCATCAAGAAGCTGCTTGAAGAGAACAAAAAATAATGTCATAACAAGTTGGTGCATGCTATGTGGGCAGATAGATTGACCACAAAAAATTCCATTGGAATGTCCCCTTTCCAGCTGGTTTATGGAGCAGATGCGGTGTTTCCTACCAGCCTAGGTGTACCAGTAATAAAATTAATCCAAGAAATACAGTCAGAAGAAGATAGCATGATTAGGAAAATCAATCAGACAATACATCTCCAGCAAACTAGGGAAGAGGTTTACAATAGGGCTCAGAAGGTGCAAGAAAACATAAAGAAGTTATTCGACAAAAGAAAAAAGGCTTGTGCTTTCAAAATTGGAGATAAGGTACTCAAATGGGATTCCAAAAGAGAGGATAAGGGTAAACATGGTAAATTTGACAGTTTGTGGCAAGGTCCTTACATCATTCAGTCCACCATTGGTCCAAATGCCTTTTTTCTACAAGAGTTAGATGGCATAGATCTGTTTGGGGGTCCTGTCAATGGCAGGGTCCTTAAGCATTACTACTGCTGAGTTCAATTTTAAAGCTTTCATTTCCATTATAAATACCATTTTCTTTGTTCAGTCTCATAAAAGAAAAAGTGCAAAAAACAATAAAAAGAAAAAGAAAAGAGGGTAGATTGTACAAAACAATAAAGGTATAGCCCCATACCAAAAAGAGAAGCAAATTCTGAAAGTGCGCAAGCTCAAATGCCACTCCTGAATAACACACTTCTAGTTAGTCAAACTATCTAATCTTGACTAATTAGCTTTAAATTTTCTGCTGATAGGATAATGAATTAGATTTGCCAAACTGTTTAATCTTGGCTTATCAGTAGATATATTAGGATAGAAATTAAAGGTTCAAACATGTTCAAAATCTAAACCTAAGTTTCCAAAGGGAGATGACTCAAATCTGTTTTTTCTGAGTCAAGAAGAAGTAAATCTGGTTCTAATTAGCTCAAAATCTGAACCAGAGAAAAAGGAAGAAACAACTCAAACAAAAGCCAAAACAGAGCTGTAAAAAGAGGAGGCCATGATAAGAAGTTTTTAGATCTTAAGCCTTCCATTTTGTTTTAAATTTTCTGCAAAATAAATGTCTATGTGTAGCTTGTTTTTAGGCCATAGACTAGCAGCAAGTTAGTCTTCTTAACCCTGACTTGAATGCTTTTAAATTTCTGTTGTAGAAATTAGAGAATAAAATCTGTTAGACTGTTTAATCCTAACAGATTGATAGAATAGGTAGAGAATCATATGGGCTCAACTATTTAATCTGAGTCCATGGAGAAATAAGGAGTATAAATAGATTAGATTTCTTGCTTTCAAAAGAATAAAATGTCGTGAAAAGAGTTTTCCAATCCAAGTGCACTCTGATGAATAAAAAATGCTAGATTAGTAGGATTGGGTAGGTAGAAATCTTGTTGAGTGAAGATCCATTGATTTTTATAGCTGCTAACATGTTTTCAGAGTAGAGTAAGATCATCCCAGCAAAGGAAGGGCAGCCCAATGGATAAGGCACAGGTCAACCTCCCAGAGAACATGATGGATGTGGCACAGGTCAGCCTCCCGGAGAACATAATGGATGTCGCACAATTCAACCTCCCAGAGAATGCAAGTCTGAAGTTCTTGATGCCTTCAAGAAGGCACCATCCCCAAGTGGAGCCACTGTTGGCCACCTATAAAATTTGTTCCATCAAAAGGTGGCCAAAACATTGTTTAGCCTTCAAGGAACAGTTTCATTGCAGAAAATTGTATCTCTTGAAGCCTCTGGAAGGCATCATATCCTTGTTTCAATCTTCGTTGTTGTTCCCATTTCAAGCCCAGAAAATTCTGCTCAAAATTCTATGAGAAAGACTGTTGCAAAATCCCCTTCTCTCCCCTTCCCCCACTCAGAAACTATCCTTCATATTTTCCCATCATTTTCCTCTGTTTTCCATTTCCCTCGTCTCCCCTTCAATTTCCCTTCTAACCCTCTAAATCCTCCCAAAATCCCCTTTAAGTTCTACCCCTATCCCTTGTTCGGTTTAATTCACCCTTGATCCCCTTATCGTTACCCTTTATGGGCCTTGAAATGCATTAAAATGGGGTTAAAACCGACTTTCCAACTTTATATTAAGGCCTAAGTCCCATTTCCCGCAAGCTCCAACCACTTCCCCACGTAACCCTTACCCAAAACCAAGCGCTCAATGCCTTGAGGGCCGATCGCATAATCGCAAATCACAAAATCGCATGTTCTGTTGTGAATGTTCCAATCATCCATCGCAAATATTTGCGATGCGATTAATCGCATCGCAAGTATTTGCGATGTGATCGATCGCGCCACTGCCTGATCGCAAATCCCTCTGATCATCGCATCGCAACTCCCTTCGATCATTGCATCACAACTCCGCTTCGATCCACCCATCTCACTTCCCTCCGATCGCATCTCAACATTCATTCTCCCGATTGCGATTACCCCCCGCTCCCAATTTGCGATTGCGATAGACCCCCTGGGCCCACCATATGTTCTTTCTGCCCATCCATATAATACCCCGTTTTTCCTTGGTAAAAGTCCAAATTTCGTTTTGTTCCATTTATAAAGGCCTTTTCTCCCCATCGTATCGCAAAATTTGTGTTGATCACTCTGCCCCGTCCCCGCTCCGATTTCGATTTGCAATTTCGTTTGGACCCCAAGTCCCACATCCAACGGCCACACTTCCTCCACATGCCTCCGTAGCAGTCAGCCTATATATGCAGGATTTTTTAACAGTTTTTCGTATTTTTGCAGGGTTTAAATGGTTTTTTCTGCTATGCTGAAGAAAAATTCACAGGTCGAGGGTGTCGATCCTCCTGCCTGCGATTCACCACAAAATCACTTTCAGGGTTTTAAATTCGCATTTTATCAATCAATTCATGAGGCATTGATGTCATTCGACCCCTGTATAGCCCTGCACACCAGAAAACACAGTTAATCGGGCACCGATCAAAGAGTATCAGTGTCAAAGACGGAACACACCAGAAAAAAAGATTGAAATCCTAAAACACAGTTCTCGAGTAAATTAAAGGTGTTTAAGGAAAGACAAAGACAACTGTCGAGCTGAGAAAGCTTCCACCGCCTTAAGAAGAGGCCAATTGAACCCTTTCCAATTCCTTAGAACACCTATAGCCTCACAGAAGATCAAAGGCCGCCGAATAATTAATACTAATCAAGGATCTTATCTCTAAATTGTCGGTAAATATATTTTAAAGATTAAAGAACAGTCCAGAAGCAGATCTTTTCAATCATTAGGCCTCGAAAGGCACAAGCATACTTATAAATGATTACATTCCCGCCTTATGCCTTGCCTGGTTCCCAAAGGCCAGGAATTGCATTGATTACATAATTAATGATACTTGACCCCTGGGAAGTCCTCCCACCTCTTCATTCTTCTATAAATACTTCTGTAGAAGATGAGAAAATGTTGGTCTCCGGACATTTGAATGCATGTAATAGTTATTCTGAAGCTACTGATGCCCTGTTTGCAACTTAAAGATACATAAGCTTATATGAGAAGTTTGAAGTTGTAAAGACCCACCGGGCTTGCTGATTGTAACTGGTTTGAACATCAAATAAAAGCTGCTGATTTATGGGATCCTGATTTGTGTCAATGGTGATGTGTTCCTCACTGTTGTTGGACCATAAAAAGGTATCTTTTGAACACCTAATTAGCCTACATTAATCATCAATCCGGGAGCATATTTTTATCTCAAGAGTGTACTCTGTCTGAGGCTGCAATTATCTAAGAGCAATGCTTGTAAATATGTAGCATAGAATATCAAAAATAATAAATGCTCGGAAAGAAACCTAATTACAATGACAGGAATGAAAAGACTAAACTACAGCAATCCTTCTGAACATCGATCAGGGATGCAGTAGCAGTAACTCTTTTCCCTATAAATCGATGTAAGATTACCAAATATGGGGACTTGGAGTGAATACCTCTATCCTCTACAGTTTGGAGATCTTAAAGCAATTGAAACAAACGCAGATTCAATTAAAGCAACTTAAAGGAAATGAAATCTAGAAAAGGAACAATAGCATAGAAGAAACAGCGATTACAAGTCTAATGCAATTCAAATAAATAAATCTTCACACTCAAGCCTATCGACAATCAATCATGATCTAATAACAAACCATGGATTAATGGAACAACAACTCACTGTAATTACAGAACAGCAAAGCCAGAAGATAATAACAAGATAACTAATCAATAGATGTAATTGCAGTAAAGAACGAAACAGTAATGGATCTGCACTTGAATCAACAATGAAACAATTCTGTAACAAATATAAATACTAAACACACTTCACGCATCAACAAACAAAGATTAATAATACAACAGCATAGTAATTCCACCAGATTCGGGCCCTTAGCGCCAGTGAAATATCGCTGGGCTAACTCAGAACTCTTAGAAAATGGATAAAACCTGCTTCTTATATTAAATCGAAAAGCATTACAGATAGAGTTCTCTCACGACCGAGAGTCAACAAACATTAGATTACAAAAGGAATTTTAAATTCTTTCAGGTAAACTCTCCTTCACAATAACCACCGTCCCTCTGTCGCTAAAGATCATTGCCTTATATTTAATTCTTTGATGGATAAATCAAGAACTATGATAAGGTTGAACATCGATCCCTCGGGATCTTTCAATCCTGAGGGATTCGCTCCTCTCTTGTTTTGTCATCATTCTGTTCACTCTGTTCAAGGCCGAGCTGTCCCCTGCCTTTTCTGGGCGATTCGTTCAGATCTTCTTGGCTTCAGCTGGATATGGTTCATCACGGATGGAGCAGCAGTTAGATTATTCTCAACCACGGCTTTGATACAGCTGCTCACCTCTTCGAATTCCTGTTTTTCTAATAAAAACAACCTTTAGTCATCTTTCTATGCTAAACATAAACCTTTCCAATTTAATTGCAATTCTTATAATAAATTACCTTTCCAAGGCAAATAGAAGTATATCTATGGTAAAAGAATGGACAAATACATAGAAATTTCATACCTCTTTCACTGCCCAACATACCCCCCTACTTAACCTTTTTCATGTCCTCATGAAAACTATAGTTCACATGGAGAGCAGTGAAAGAATAAGCCAGATAAGGTTTGTCATTGAAAGTCCTAAAACCATGACATGCAGCTAACTCCTCAAAAGTGTGTTATGTCTGCCCTTCGGGAAGCTCATAAATAGCTTTATAGTCCAAAGCAGGGTACCATGCAATAGGGCTGCAGAACCTACATCCTAACCAGTATGGTCCTTCTTTTAAAACAAGATGGCTATAGGCAATGAAATGGTCTGCAGCTAGCCCAAAATTCCTATAATTAAATGGCTTCCTATTTTGTACATTCTGATTTGAGGTTCTCCACCGGATCTTAGCTGCTACATATGCTTGGTTTCTAATGGATGGAAAATAATCTGTCCCTTTCAAAATAATTGACTTATGGACAGGCCCCAAAGTTTGGGTAACGCCTTCCTTTGTCATTAGACGTTTCTGACTAGCCCATAATTGAAGTGGGTCCTGTGGTTCACTTCTGACCCATAGATCCAATTCGTTTTCCTACCTTTGAAAGGCATTGTAGGCTTTAAGCCACTTTAATTGATTTACGGCAAAGGAAATGAATGCCTGAAACTAAACATCTCCAATAAAAGGGCTAGGGTTTGATTCACAGTCTTTTTCAAATATTAGATTATGCAAATAAAACTCACATAACAGGCCTGTGTCAATTCCTCTTGCAGTCTAACTAGTGCTGGATCACTAAAAGTGTGCTGACTGCTAGATTGGGTATTTTTGTTTAGAGCAGGTTCCTCTGGAACAACTGGTGTTGGAACAGCCGTTTGCTGCTCCACATCCTCATAGTTAGGTTCAGGCATGGTTTCTTCTATTACTTGGGGGTTCTTATTAGTGATTACCCTTCTCCTTTTTTATCTTCTCTTAACAACAATTTTTCTTCTTTTAGGGGCTCGCTTAGGTGTCTGTTTCATTCTTAGAACCCTAATCGTTTGCCTGAGCTATTCTATTAGTTTATGAAGCTTTTTCCTTTCCCTGCGAAGCTTCTCAATCTCTGTTGTTTTCTTCTTCTTTCTTAAAGGAACAACGGATTGTTCATCCGAACCCATTTGCTCAACAGGGTTTTGATTTATATCAGCCGTGTTTTCAGTGAAATCTTCTTCCTACTCTTCTTCTTGGGGTTCTTCTTCCATGTTCTCATGCTCTTGGGTAGATTCCTCAGGAATCATCTTCCCAGTTGACTCTGCGATTTCTTGGGGGCTTCCAGGTCGAGATACTGGTTCAACGTTTTCATTCTCCTTTTCACACCTCTCAGGAGAAGCAACCCTAGCTTCGCTAGGGTTTGCTGTTTCATCAAGATTTTCTACAGTCGTTCCTTCATCAATGGCAGAGTATTCTGGTAATTGATTGATGTCAATATTGCGATCCAAGAGGCTATGAGACCGAGCATAATTGCTCATGTTGGCCAAAATCTGGGCCAATTGGTCTTCCTGTAAAGGGCTTACATTGACATTTTCGATGGGCTCTGTTTCGTCCTTATTACTGCTATGATGATCCTCATCTTCATCACAGGTGTGATAACTTCCTTCCTCCTCATCTGAATACCGAATTTCTCCTTCAACTTCTTCTTCCTCTGAATTTCCCTTGATCTCTTCTTCATTCGAATAACGAATTTCTCCTTCCAATTCCTCTGTACTGGGTTGTTTTTCTCTACTGGTATGGTGATTTACTTCTTCTTCATTTGAGTAACGAATTTCTCCTTCCAATTCCTCTTCTTCCTCAGTACGAGGGCTTGCTCCCTCCAATTGTGGAGGTTGTTCCTCTTCTGAGCTGTGCAATTCCAGGGGCTGGCTGCTACTACCTGGAAGTTCCTCCATTATTTTCCTGCTTCGTTTCTATCAGAGGGATTGTCTGTGAGTGGGGGGCTCAGCTATTGAGCCGGCCATCCTCTTCCGTCTCGGAGCAGGTAGAGCTAACCCTCCTTCAATGGAAAATATTAATTCTTCCCAGCTGGTCTGTTGCTGGGCGAGGCTATAGCTTACGATTAATCGAATTAAACAATGGTGGCTGACCACTATGTCTGCATGTTGGGCTTTTCTTATTCCATGAGAAATATCATGCAACAAAGAATTTAAGAATGCAGGCAAATTAATGGTGCATTTATGTTTTAACACAGCTAGTAGCTTAAGGTGGTGAGGTCTTACCACATCTTTTCTACCGTTGCACGTTATGTAAGCCTGCACAATCCTGGCCAACTCTGTCCATGGTTCTCCTAATGACGCTGGCTGGACTCCCTTACCTTTGACAACTAGCGTCTGTCCGTCATCTTGAAAAATTTCCATGGCTTCCTGAATCCTAATCTTTTTCTGAGTCCAAATAGTCCCTTGCACGGGAATGTCGAACACTTCTACAATTATCTCATCGGACATAGCTATCTGCTTTCCTCTGACTATGGAGGATCCTTCCTATAGGTTTAACAAAAATTCGGTGGCCACTGCTTCATGGGGTTGCTGCATTCTCATGAAATATGTAATCCACCCCAGTCTTTCTAAAATTGCTCGTGCAGCATCAGAGACGATTAACACCTGTGGTTCGCTGCAAATTGGGCGTCCTCCCATCTCTGCACTCTGTTAATTCTTCACAACACACGGTAATTTCAATGGAACAGCACAGCACAGTTTGTTAAAACTTATTATGTCCTAAAAATTCGGGGATTCAGTCCATATACAGTAAAGAAATCAAATGCGGAGATTTAGTTCATATACAGGTAAAGAGAATCTTGGAGTTTGATCTACATGCAGATATCCGCACCCCCCAAATGAACGATAGGTCGTCCTTGACCATCAATTGAAGGTGGCATGTGTGGCACAGCAATAGGACAGCAAAAAAAAATAGGCATAATTATGATACAGTCAATCAAATTATACTAATTACTGAAATCGATGCATGAGATAAATCGGTAATGAATAGGAGATCGCGTTGTAATGATTCAAATACGAGGGAAGGGACAGCATAAGGTTGACATAAATAGAATTGCATTATTTACCATATAAATTAATATGATCGATTCATAATAATTTTCATGTATAATAGGTTCAGAAATAGAAGTAATGAATTCATGCTTTTCATTTGATATTGAATAAAAATATAGGAAAATGGTTAAATATAACTATTGATGTGCATAAGTATGACTTCAATACCATCAACAGAGCTCTGTTACCCACAGGTGTCCATAACCTTGACAGAGTTTCTTTCTTACCCACGGAACCATTGTCCTTTATTCATACTGAGGAAGTTCTTCTTTTTCTTTCTTTATATTTTTTCTTGAATAGCAAGACGGAGGCCATTATGCTAGCTTGGTGACCAGATAAACCACAATGTCGTTCACTGGGAAGAAGTGAAAAGTGGGCAGGCTGGCTTGTGATGAGACCTCCTGTTCCAAGGACTTCTTGATTTTCAATTGTCTATTGGACCATTTCCCTGGTTTGGTGGCCATGATGGGAATGCCACTTCACTGCCTTCTCTATGATCATGGTAGGATGGCTCTTAATGAGACCCCCTATCCTCCATCTGCAAAATTATTGAGATATGTAAGTTATTTTTCTTTTTTTTAAACAACACTTTTTCCTCATTTATTCATAAGGGATGGTTCAACACTCCTTAAGAGTAGGAATGGTGGAAGAAGTTTGAACATCTCAATAGAAAAAAATATACCCTTATTTCCATTTCAAAGATAAATATCAAAGAAATTTATAGGATATGGGAAAGAACCAATCAAAATAATCGATCAGATCAATTTAATGGCAATAAAATAGCAATGTTATGTTATTGATCATGCCCCTTTTTCCTCTTTTTTTTTCATTACTAGACAATTTCCTTAAAAAATGACGATTTCTTTCGATTTGCTGATTACAGTAATCTTTAATTTGTATGATTGTATATAAATGATATATTTTCCCTTAGAAAAGTGATCAAAAATTCAAAATGCTAGCTTAAAACAAAAAATAATTACTCAAAAAGGTGTTGTTCCTTTTAAAAAGAACAGCAAAAACAATCTGCGAAACTGTTGTTCCTTTCGAAAGGAACAGCAAAGAAACACTCTGCGGAAATGTTGTTCCTTTTGAAAGGAACAGCAAAAATACTGCACGAAGCTGCTGTTCCTTTCAAAAGGAACAACAGAAGTGTTGTTCCTTTAGAAAGGAACAACAATGCGAAAAAAACAAAACTTTTTTCATTTTTTTTTCATTTTTTCTTCTTTAAAAAAAAAAAAAACAAACCTAATGAATCAAACGATAAAGAAATACAGAAATATTAACAGAAAAAAATGCTTTATGTACAAAATTGAAAGGGAACAATTTATCAAACTGGTTCCGAGGAGGAATTCTCCCCTTCAGCGAGAACTTCCATGATAGAATCTTCCCGGAGCTGCTGGTAAAAGGATTCCCGAGTAAACGGCTTGTGATAGAATCGGACACGATGACCGTTTACCTTAAAGGAATGTCCAAAACTGTCAATGGTAACTAATGTGAGAGTGTCGTTATCATGCACTTTCTGTATTTCATAGGGTCCAAGCCATCTCGTCTGGAGCTTTCTGGGGAAATCCTGAAACCGTGAATCATATAGGAGTGCCCAATCTCCTTCGTGGAAGATCTTTTCTTTGATATGGGCGTCATGCCATTTGGCTCTCTGTTGCTGAATTAATGATGTGTGTGAAGAGCAGAGAGCCTAAGTTCATCAAGTTCATTAATTTTCTGCAGTCTTTTAGCCTAGGCTTCATCTAAATTCAGACCCACCTTTTGAGCTGTTCTTAATGTTTGAATTTCAAATTCGATAGGAAATATGGGTTCTTTTCCAAATACCAATTGGTATGGTGAATATCCTATGGTAGGTCTCCATGTTGCTCAATACGCCCACAATGCTTCTGGCAATCTGTAGGCCCAATCTTGTCTATGTGAAGCAACGATTTTTGTCAATATAGATTCGATTACCTTGTTCGTGCTTTCGACTTGGCCATTGGCCTGTGGGTGGTATGGAGTTGTAATTTTGTGCTGAATATGATAATTTTGCAATGTTTCAGCTAATTTGTTACCTACGAACTGTGACCCTCCATCTGTGATTATGTCTCTTGGGAGGCCATAGCGCACAAATATTTGGAAAATAAACTGTATTACAAAATCCTCTGTAGCTTTGGAAAGAGGCTTTGCTTCAACCCATTTGGTAACGTATTCATTCGCAACTAGGATATATGTTTTTTGGTTTGATGTGGGGCTAATAGGACCAACGAAGTCAAGGGCCCAACGTTCAAATGGTTCAATCACTAGTTGAGGGTTCAAGGGCATTTCATCAGACTACCTAGGGCGACCTGCCCTTTGACAGCTATCACAGGCCTGCACGAATTTTTTAGCGTCTTTAAAGATAGTAGGCCAATAATAGCCTGTTCGTAAAACTTTATGGGCAGTTCTACGATCTGCAAAATGTCCGCCACACTGTCCATCATGGCATGCTTTCAAAATATCGAATACCTCATCTTCCCTTACGCATATTATTATTTGCATATCTGCACCTGTATAAAATAAGTACCCCCCAATCCAGGAAACACGGGTACTATGGTGTACTATTTGCTTTCGTTCATTAAGGGATGGATGTTTAGGTATTTTACCTATTGCCAAATAGTTTGCTATATCAGCGTACTATGGTGTTCTGGTAGTAACAGCGAAGAGATGTTCATCCGGAAAGTGGTCTTCAACTGCTTCTGTGTCTGTTGGCTTTGGTATTCTTGACAGAAAGTCAGCTACAGGGTTTTCTTTGCCTGGTCGATCTTTGATCGTGATATCAAATTCCTGCAGTAAAATCAACCATCTTGTCACTCTTCCATTTGTAATAGGTTTATTTGCTAAAAACTTAATGGCAGAGTGATCTGTATAGAGTACTATAGGATACCCAGTTATGTAATGTCTAAATTTTTTTATATCATGAACTACAGCTAAAAATTCTTTCTCAATCACAGTATAATTTAATTCAGCAGGGGTCAAATTTTTTCTAATGTAGTAAATTGCATATGGCTTTTTGTCTTCCTCTTGCCCAAGTACTGCTCCAATTGCTGTGTCTGAGGCATCAGATGAAATTTGGAATGGCAAATTCTAGTTTGGGCCCCTTAGCACTGGGGTTGTTGCAACGAGCTTCTTCAGATCATTAAAAGCATTGTCACGTTTATGTGTCCAAACAAAATCAGTATTTCCAGTCAGTGCATATAAAGGTGCAGCTATTCGAGAATAATGTTCTATAAATCTTCTATAGTAACCAGAAAATCCAAGAAAGCTACGTACCTTGGTTTGTGTGGTGGGTGTGGGAATTAACAAGAGTATTTGAATTTTGGCTGGGTCCACTTGGATTCCAGCTGCTTAAATATAATTCCCTAAGATAACTCCCTCGGTCATCATCATAAGACATTTTTCATTGCTTAAGCAAAGCCTAGTGTCAATACATATTTGCAATATTTTTTCTAGATTTTGCAATGCAGGCTCAAAGTCATCCCCATAAGGTGTGAAATCGTCCATATATACTTCGAGACCTTAATTTATTAAGTCTGCAAAGATGCTGAGAATTTCTCTTTGAAATGTGGCAGGGGCATTGCATAGGCCAAAAGGTAAGACTCGGTAGGCAAATGTACCCCATGGGCAGGTAAAAGTAGTCTTGTCCTAGTCTTCAGGGGCAATCTAGATTTGGTTGTACCCACTGAAGCCATCCAGGAATGAAAATAATTTCTTTCCTGCCAATGTGTCCAATACCTAGTCAATGAAAGGAAGGGGAAAGTGGTCTTTCTGTGTTGCTTTGTTAAGTTCACGATAATCTACACATATCCTCCACTTTCCATTCTTTTTTGGTACCACCACTAATGGAGAGACCCACTTGCTATCAGATATTGGGTAGATGAAATTAACATCCAATAGTTTTTGTAATTCATCTTTCACAATGTCTTTAAGATGAGGATTTAGTCTCCTTTGAGGTTGATGAATGGGTCTTGCATCTTTTTCAATATAAATGTGGTGAGTACATAATTGAGGGTCAATTCCTTTCATATCGGGGTAATCCCATGCAAAGGCTGCTTTGTATTTTCGTAATAATTGGAGCAATCTCTCTTCTTGTTCAGCAGTGAGATTCTTGTTAATGTTCAAAGTTTTACCCAGTTCAATTTCTACAACCTTGGTGTTGTTTACAAAGGTAGTAGGTATTGCTTGATCATGAATATCTTTAAAAGAATCTTCTTCTTCTTTATTATCGAATGCTGCCTTAATCATGTGACATTTCAATTGAGATTTGGTTTGTGGTTTATTAATAAAATTATTAATGATATCATCCTCTATTTGATCTTTAAACTCAAGAGAATTTTCTATAGTTAGAGGTGACCTCATATTTTCCATAAGATATGATGCAGGTGGTTTTCTTGTTCTGATTATTGATAGACTTGGCTGGGCTGGGGGATATAAAGCTAAATTCTTGACATAATTTCCCCTTGTTATCCAATATAAGCATCGACAGTTGCCAACCAAGGTCTACCTAGGATTAATGGATGTCCATCTAGTCGGTTCTTGGGATTGATAACCAGGAAGTCAGCAGGGTACTCCCAGGAATCTACAGATACCATTACATCTTGTAATGTACCTTCTGGTTTGACTACTGATCGGTCAGCCAATTCCAACAAGGTTGTTTTTGGTTCAAGTGATGTAATGCCAAGTTTCTGACAGGTAGTGGTTGTTAAAATGTTAATTGCTGCCCCTAAATCAACTAAGGCATTTGGGAATGATTGGCCATTGATCTGTACTGTCACTATATGATTTCTTGGATCTTCATATTTGATAGGTGTTTCCATTCTTGATAATAAGTTAGATAAGGTACCGACTATTTGGACAGTAGGATTGGTTGTTGTTCTCCTCTTTGGCTTCTTTATACATAATTCCTTAATGGTTTTTGCGCATATAGGAATATCTTGAATAGCTTGGAGGAGAGGGATTTTTATACATAAATTTTTTAACTCTCCCAAAAGATCAAAATTTGGTTGTTCTAATGGACGAGGGATAATTAATCGTTCTGGGAATGGTGGAGAGGAAGCTGTCACTTGTTGCTGATTTCGTTGTTGCTTTTGTTGTTGAACTTCCCTCTCATTTTGTTCTTTTTTTTCTTCAGGTAATGAATATTCAATTCGATCATCCTTGTTTCTCTTTATTTCCACCATACGCCCAGACCTTAATTGAAGATCATTGCACTCCCTAAGTTCAGTTTCTATTTCTGTAGGTTCCATTATTTGGACAGTCTGAACTTGTCTATTGTTTGGGTTTGGGTTGGGTTGGGCCGGGAGTTGCGGTCTTAGGTTAGTCTGGGGGTTTGGATAAGGAGATGGCATTGTAGGTTGAGAGAGAGGAATTGGTCCAGCTAGCTAATTTGGAGGTTTTTGCCAGTTTGACTGCCAGGCCTGATTCTGAGAAGTAGAAGGGGACCATTGTGTAGGCCAAAAAGGTGGATAGAAAGGAAAGCTAGGCTAGTTATTTTGGTTTGTTTGATTGGGCCAAGATGTGGGAGGAAATGGCTATTGTGACCAATTAGGAAAAGGTGGTTGATTCTGCCACATCCCACTATATTGTTGAGCATTATATTGAGGAGGCTGAAAAGAGAATGAATCATTTGGCATACCTAATGGTCGTGGCTGCCATTTTCGACGCTGGTTAAGCATACATACCACTTCTGATTCTTCTTTTGCCTCCTTATAAACTGCTTTTAGGCCAGGAAGCGACAGACATCCTTCTGTAGGGTGATCTTTCGTGCAAATGGCGCAGACTTTAACCACATCCAACGGACATTCTTTGTGACTGTGTTTCTTCTTGCATCTGGGAAAAATATTGCCAAGTTTTTCTCTGCTTCTGCCTGCTTTTGTTTGGCTTGCATGATGTCAAACTGTGTTTTTAGAGTCCCCAGTATGTCTGTCTTAAAGTCTTCTAGGAGATTTCCAATTTCTGCACGAGTCACACCTTCATTAGAGGCCTTATTTTCCCTTGTAATTATGTCACGTTCTGCCGATTTCAACCTTGTATTACCCCTTGAGCACCTAATACACAAATTAACGATGTCAGAATAGCTTTCTTGATATATATCACCTTTTCCCATAAGATTCAATGTTTCAACCCATTGATCTTTCATTCCCCTAATTAATGTAGTTTTCAAAACGTTATCAGGTAAGGGTGTAGATGCATAAGGGGATCTTTGAAGATTATATTGGAATCGTTCCACATACTCTTCCAAGGTCTCACTTGGTTTTGCTGTCATCTGAAATATTTCATCTTTTAATTCCCGAGATCTGCAATAATCTTGATATTTCTTTAAAAATGCAGCCTTCATATGATCCCAATCAGTTATGACACCCCCACCTAATCCCATAAACCATCGTAAGGCTGCCCCTTTTAACGTAGAAGGGAACAGTTTTAGTTTCTGGGCGTCGGTGGTGTAATCATATCCTCAACACAGCACATCAAATTCAAACAGAAACGCATCTGGGTCTTCTGATGTCAAACCATGAAATGTGGGAATATGTTGAAGAGGAATAGCTTTCATGGGTGTGTTGACTGCAGTATATACTATAGGATATTGCAGCGTAGAGGTCTGTTGGTTCTGATTTTGGTTCTAGGCCATTTGATCGAAGATATGCCAATAACCCTCTGGGATTTCTAGGGAATTTCTAGGTTGACAAGCAGGGGTAGAAATAGGTTTCACAACACTCCCTTTGTCTGGAATAAGTATTCCATGTTGTCCTATCGTTTGAGGTGATTCAGGACCTTGGTTTTGAATAAATTGAATAGCACTTCCCTTGTTTGGGCTATTTATTGTTTGGGCAATTCTAATAGGAGATTGTGAGTCTGTGGTTTCTCCCGTTTCCCCTTCTCCTTCTCAGAGATTGCTGGAGTTCCCTTCTTGAAGGAAATTTATGCAAGGATTCTCAATTTCTTGGGAATCTTGCTTAATTCCTTTTGTTTAACTGTGTATCTCAGCAAAGGCCTCAGATGGTGACTCCGTAGTCTGAAGGGAACTAGTAGGCTGTCTAGAAGTAGTTCTTTTAAATCCTACAAATGGCTGAGATTCAGTTCTTTTAAGGATTTCGTCAATAAAGGTTGTGCGCCCAAGGGTCACCGGTCCCTTCGGTTTTTCAGTTTTAGGAGGAATTTTGTTTCACTTAATTGGTTTATTCATTCAAAGAAACAATCCTTCATTCCTACCCAAAAGAAAAGCTTACTTACTTCTGCTGTGAAGCGAGCTGCGAGCAAGTGTGTTTCTTGCCCAGTGCGCAGGTTCTTACCTTCCGTCTTTAATACCCAATTCTCCGCAAGCAGAAGAAAATCAATTGTGCATTACTCTTGTAAAATGGCATACACACTCCCCGGCAACGGTGCCAAAATGTTGGACCATAAAGAGGTATCTTTTGAACACCTAATTAACCTACATTAATCATCAATCCGGGAGCGTCTTTTTATCTCAAGAGTGTACTCTGTCTGAGGTTGTAATTATCTAAGAGCAATGCTTGTAAATATGTAGCATAGAATGTCAAAAGTAACAAATGCTCGGAAAGAAACCTAATTACAATGATAGGAATGAAAAGACTAAACTACAACAATCTTGCTAAACATCGATCAGGGATGCAGTAGCAGTAACTCTTTCCCCTAGAAATCGATGTAAGATGACCAAATCTGGGGACTTGGAGTGAATACCTCTATCCTCTATAGTTTGGAGATCTTAAAGCAATTGAAACAAACGCAGATTCAATTAAAGCAACTTAAAGGAAATGAAATCTAGAAAAGGAACAACAGCATAGAAGAAACAACGATTACAAGTCTAATGCAATTCAAATAAATAAATCTTCACACTCAAGCCTGTCGACAGTCAATCATGATCTAATAAAAAACCATGGATCAATGGAACAGCAACTCACTGTAATTACAGAACAGCAAAGCCAGAAGATAATAACAAGATAACTAATCAATAGATGTAATTGCGGTAAATAACGAAACAGTAATGGCTCTGCACTTGAATCAACAATGAAACAATTATGTAACAAAGATAAATACTAAACACACTTCACGCATCAATAAACAAAGATTAATAATACAAAAACATAGTAATTCCACCAGAGCCGGGCCCTTAGCGCCAGTGAAATACCGCTGGGCTAACTCAGAACTCTTAGAAAATGGATGAAACCTGCGTCTTATATTAAATCAAAAATTATTACAGATAGAGTTCTCTCATGACCGAGAGTCAACAAACATTAGATTACAAAAGGAATGTAAAAGTCTTTCAGGTAAACTCTCCTTCACAATAACCACCGTCTCCTCCACGCTAAAGATCACGCTTTATATTTAATTTATCACGTATAAATCAAGAACTATGATAAGGTTGAACGTCAACTCCTCGCATCTTTTGATCCTCAGGTATGACTTTCTTGTTTTTTCATCATTATGTTTTACTGTTTCAAAACCGTTGTCTCCTCTCTTCGTCAGTTTATCTGTTCGTATCTTTGTCACCGATATATGGTTCATCACGGATGGAGCAGCAGTTAGATTATTCTCAGCCACACCTTTGATACAGCTTCTCACCTCTTCGAATTCCTGTTTTGCAAATAAAAACAACCTTTAGTCATCTTTCTATGCTAAACATAAACCTTTCCAATTTAATTGCAATTCTTATAATAAATTACCTTTCCAAGGCAAATAGAAGTATATCTATGGTAAAAGAATGGACAAATACATAGCAATTTCATACCTCTTTCACTGCCCAACACAATACATAGCCGCAATACAATACCCTCATACAAGCGAGGGGTTTCCTTCTAAGGCAAAAAACCCTAAACTAAACATAACTTCTACCATCAGATCATTCACCTAATGAACGACTGAGGTTGACTAGAAATTACTATACTTTTACAAGGCAATTTTAAATTTGTTTTTAGCTTCGAGGGCGCTACCCCCGAAACCCCCCGTTAGGGGGGGGGGGGGGGGCTCCATAAAGTCACATCCAGCCCCCTTGGACCCCCCAGGGAGCGTTTCATTAAGGATGGAATTGCCACCCCATTAAGGTATAGGGGTCCAACATTGTGATACAAAATAAAGAAGATAATCAGGCTCCACATCCAACATGGTGGGATAGGAAACTGAAGCTATTGTTGTGGTTGTACCATTTGTTGCAGTGTGGGCTGCGGAGGATTAAATTTTTGAGCTGGAAAATTTTGTACAGCAGGGTGAGAAAATTTCCCCTGCCAAGGTTGTTGAGGAAGCCATGACTTCCAGGGCATTGGAATATTCCACATTTGATTCTGAGCATAAGGAAATTGAAAATGTGACTGTGGCATACCTGTAGGACGTGGTTGCCATGGTCTTTGAGGTGCCATTGCATAAAGTGCATTGACAACTCCCTGATCTGCTATATATGCTGCTTCAATTTCAATAAGAGAAGGACATTGATCAGTGGAATGCTAAGCTTCACAAATTTGGCATACCTCTATGCTGTCAGCAAGGCATTCCCTTAGAGAATGTTTATTCCTACATTTGGAGTAGAACATAACCATGGCTTTATCCAATTCCTGCTTCTTCTTAGCATGCAAAGCATCCAATTGTTTTAAAATTTTCAAATAAATTACCCATTTCAGCTCTGGTTACTCCAGTTCTAGCAATGGATTTGACACTCCTGGAATAAGTGTCTCTTGACCCACCTCCAACCTTGAAATTTCCTCTTGAATATATTCTACACAGCTCACACACATCATCATAACTCAACTTTGATACATCACCTGCTCCCATTAGGTTTAAAATCTCTATAAATTCCGGTTTGATTGCCCTAAGAAAAAATTTCCTTTTGGTCTCTTTTCTCACAAGATTCATCTTGGATCTCTATAGATTATACTGAAATCTTTCCATCAATTCCTCTAGACTCTCCCCTTCCTTATAAGTCATGCCAAAAATCTTTTTTCTGAGGTCTCTAGATTTACAATAATCTTGTTATTTCTTCAAGAATACCTTCTTCATTTCATCCCAAGTTGAAATGGAATTTGGACCCAAACCCATAAACCACCTGAGAGTTGCATCCTTCATTGTAGCAGGAAACAATTTCAGCTTTTGATCATTGGAAGAATAGTCATAGCTCCTGCATAACACATCGAACTCAAATAAAAAGGCATCAAGATCTTCACTAGAGGCGCCACAAAAATTAGGCAAGGTTGAGGGAGGAATATTTTTCATCTAAGTAGCTCCACCAGTCTCCCTGATAGGGAATTCAAATGTAACCAGTTCCTCTTCTTTCTTAGTGTAGATCCCATCTGCGTTACTAGTACCTTCTTCATGAGCCATATCAGACCAAGAGAGAGCGGGACCTATGTAATATACCGATTCTTCAAAATCAATGGTTTGGAATTCTGGTTCTTGAATAGGATTAATGAAGACCTCCTCTTGAGGCTGACCACTGAGCAATGATGTTGACTTCCTTAGGAGTGGAGGTTTTAAATGGGCAGCAACATAGGATTTCCCAATAGAAGATTCTGTTGTAGAAGTATTGACTTGTTTGGAATCAACAACCAAACTCTCTTTAGGACTATAGACCTCCTATTCAGATTATCCTTCTTTTGTTGCCTGGTTTCTTGCAGACCTCCTTATTATAGCCATTGTATTAGTGAATGAAGTGGTTCTCACACCACCATGAAAAATAATTGAAAATATTGGACCCTATTCATCTATTATACAAATAAATTCAAAAATTCTACTTTTTTTTTTCTTCTGAATGAGACTAAATATATTAAGAGAAGAAATATAGTACAAACAAGGCTCGCATAGTGGCGAAGCAAGTGAACAGGGGAGCCGGCAATGATAGACGATCAACATCGGTCCCTATGAACAGCCATGACAAAAGAAGAGATAACGGAAAGTACATAAACTAAAGAAACAAAGCTAGGGAGTCGACCCAGAGTGGGTGGGGTCTCCCAGTAGGTATTTTTTCCCTTTCTTTTTGCTAACTGTCACCCAGCCATTGAGGGCTGGCTGGATGGGAACCACCTGCAAACTAATCTGCGTAGAAGGAGGAGTCTCCTTGTCTGAATCTGAAGACGACTCATGAGTGCGCTTCTGTGAAGTTGGAGGAGCCGTGGGATCTGTTGGGCGTGCTGGAGGCGTTTCCCTCGGGGGGTTCTGATTCTCCTCCTCCACCTCTATATCCTCCTCATCAGAACTACAGAAAGCTAAGTCATCCATTGGAGGCCTATCACAGGGCTTCCAATTCTTGGATTTGGATTTTCGTGGGATATTCCTCTTTTTGTCGAGAAACGTCGCACAAGTATTCTAAAGATGCCCGGTCTGATGGCAGTGGAGACATCTGAAGGCAGTATTCTCATAGTCTAAAGTTTGCGTCCAGTGAAAGTCCCCCACCTTGAGGTTGATCTGGTCAGGAAGCCCTTTGCTGATGTCTATTTCTGCGCAAATTCTGCCATAAGTGTATAATCCTTTCTCTCCTCGAGTGGTGTCTGTTGCCAAGAAGCGGCCTAATTTATTCCCAATTCCTTGGAAGACTGCAAAATGCCATAGATGAGCAGGGAGGTTTGGTAGGCGGACCCAAATGGGCAACTTGGTGATAATAGCCGAAGAGGGGTCGAAATCAGGGAACCAGGGGGTGAGGAAAAGTCCCGCTGAGCCCCAGAACCAAGGGCCTCCTGTTAAGACTTTCTTGTAGTCATCGCTGAAGATAAAGACTACAATGAAGAATCCTTTCGAGCAGAAGAAGACTCTGCAGTTTTTGGTCCAGTTGGAGTGAAGCCACTGGTATAGGTCGGCCGTGCGAGGCCATAGTCCGGTTAAATCTTGCAGATTAAAAAAATTCTACTTACCAAACAAGCAGACATGGTTTTTGGGGAAATTGTAATCTTTGCAGTGTGTGTAGGCCTTACCCTACGTTTTACCACTTCGACTCCCCCAATCCTACAAAATCTCAAAAAAAATCATAAAAACACTTTCGACATCATCCCTTAGTACCTCCCCGGGCAACGACGCCAAAATGTTAAGTCAAATTATAGACTAATAATTTGTCGACGTAAATTATCAACCTAAGGTAGTAAGCTTGTGAGATGTTGTGAAAAATATATGCATGCTTAATACTTTCAATGCTTATTAATCAAACCAGCTATTCACACATAGAACTAATGCCTCTTTTCTACATCAACATTTTGCGGCAAAGGCTATGGAGTGGATCTCGAACATCCCTCTACAACTCTTAGTATTTATAATGTGATCGTAAAAGATAAGAGTCCAAACTTACAAAGAATAAAGAAATAAACTTGACAATGTAAATCGAACTTGATTAAATGAAATCCACACATTAACACAGTAAACTTAATCATTTGACCAATTGAAAATTGTCACTAAAACTTCGTAAATAGTACATTAGATGTATGAACGAATTATTACCGCATAGCAGAAATTAAAATGCATACACACACAACTAAGGAAGTTGTGAGCAAAGGGAGCCTTCCCTCACTCACAACCCCTACAAAATTAAAGAGGCTTGCTCAGCAGAATGAACATAACATCAATACTATATTAATTTGAAGATATTACATCCGAGTACAATCTGATATATGCTATCAAAGAAAACCAACCCAACCCCTTACATCATAAAACACAGCCATATTTATACAAGTTTGAAAACCCATATTTGGATTGAATGAGGAAAACTGCTAATATGAGCTAGGAGCTATCAATAGAGGTACAACATTGTCAATATTAGTTGTTGGGTCTAATCCATGAGTGAAAGCATGGATTATACAATTTTAGTTACAAGGCCAAGTTGATCCTCATGCGGCCAACGAGAAGAGGTTTGCAGATCTCGGGTAGTTTTGAAGGTGAATTTGGAATGGCCAAAAGGACAACATCCATGTATGAAAAATTTCCCCCACAAAACCCATGTTCTCGTTTGATTTGGAAATGATCGGAACATATTTAATCGCTAACTTTGTTGCAGAAATTGGAGTGGTCAGTAGAAATCTCGCATCTACAAGATTTCCACAACGTCTCGTAGAAATGCTGCTCGCACGAGATGTCTTCAAGAATTTCGTAGTTGTTTCTGATCAAAGCAAATTCGCATAAGATTCTTAGATCAGCTTTGGCATGATAATTTCAATAAGGAAACAACTAGTTAATGAACACTCAAGCTTAAAGGTAAAAATGATACTTTTATGTTAATTTGCATACCTCAAGCCTACAACACCCTTTTGGCAAAAAACCTAGTCGATATAACCGAAATAAGAATATTAGGGGTTAAGGAGAGTTCGAAATGGGAGAGATAAGATCTAGGAAAGGTGTCAAAATCAGAAAAATGGGGACTCAATAGTGATAGAGCTTAAAATCTTGATCATTGGAGTGGATAAAGCTTGGGTTCACCTTACTCCCACTGATTGGATTATCCTAGTGAAGTATCTAATTTGTAGCACTACGTGTGCTAGAACTCTTCATAAATCATATTATTTTGAGATCTAACATGCACCTCCATATATATGTAATTATGAATACCTCCCTAGTTAAGAGGGAGTGTTGAAGAATTTAACTAGTGTCTCTATTCATAATTGTAATTGAGTCATGATGTAATGTATTTTTCAAGAGAAAGAAAAAGAAATTTTATTATTAGAGAAATTGACTTATTAAAGCATGGGTTTCATGCTTGGGTCAATGGTTTATATGTCAAAGCCTCCATTTTAGGCTTCTAGGGTTTATGTCAAGTGTCCTTGTCCATTTCATAATGTAAAAGATCCTTCTTAGACTTCATATGTCAAGAAAGAAATTTATTTTTTATGTAAATTAAGTCTTCTAGGCCTCCTCCACCAAGTCACCTCAACAAGGGAACTCAAACTCACAAACTCATTATATATTGGAGCTACATTGATCCAGTGGATATTGGTGGCCACCAAACCTATTACACTTGGACCTCACCATTGTTTCTTTCAGTTTCCTTAATTGTAGAACAATTTCAATTTCCTTAATTATAGCACATTTTACTATTTTTTGGCAATTTTTTAGGTCCCTGGACTTTCAAAGTCGTTTTAAGGCCCTAAACGACGTTTTTTGAAAACAAATAAATATGAGACATCTAAGGTTGTATTCATCAAATATATATTTATAACGAGGTACCGTATGCATCAAACTAATATTGTATTCCAAAGTTACAACCCTAGGAACTTGATGTACCAATTTACCTCAACTGGGCATATAGTTTTGGCGCTTCATCTCCTAGGGTTAGGTTTTTAGATGTTTATGATTTTCCATTGTTTCTAAATAATAAATATGCCTTTGATCTTCATTGTAACATAGTTTCAAGGCATGTAGTTGCCACATCTCTTCTCATAGATAAGCTACCATCACTAGAGTTAGTTTATTTCCATTATGTATGTAAGCATTTTTTCAATTTCTTTCATATTAATGAAATGAAGATTTACTTTTGATACATATCTTTGTTTATGTTTATATTTGTATTCTGTTTCATTCCCCGCATAAAGTCCGGAACAATGGTATCAAAGCGCCTACTCGTTTTCTCTTACATGTCACCAATGAGGTCGAGGTATAAGGAGTTAGGGCTTGAACTAGTTTAACCTTTGCAAGACCAACCTCGAAAACCCCCGATGGCCTCCCATGGAAGAAGAAACGAAAGACAAGAGAGTAGGAGATCCCTTTTAAAATCTTGCTCAAAGAATCACTTAAGCAACATAGGGATCCGATGATGGATAATTTTTTCCCGCATCCTTCTGCAGATGCCCATAGGCGACACATCTTCATCTAACATCCCTTCATCGTACAAGTCAAATTTGAAATTCCCATATTTGAAGGCCATATATATGAAAACATTGTAGACGATAGTTAAATATGTTGGAAGGATATTTTTCAATTTACGATCTTTCCAATAGGGAAAGGATTAATTTTGCGCTCCTCAAACACACCCCCCATGTCAAGGATTGGTGGGAAACCTATTGCGAACAAAGGGATGAGAGAAAAACCTTCACTAGCTTTCAGCTCGCACCCACTTGGAATTCTTTCCGAGATGACATCAAAGATAAATATTACCCCGTGGGGGCTATGAGAACAAGTACATATAATGGACTATGTTGTGGCTGCAAACAAATCAATATGTGCATGAGATGACGAATATTTTCCATCCCCCTATGAAACAAACTAGTTATCAAAGATTCTAGGAAACATCTAGTGCTCAAGTACCGCAATTTTTTTTCACAAATACATTCAGGATGAAATGAAGTTCCTAGATATATCCTTGCTTTGAGTGCAAGCATTCTGATATGCTATCAAGATTTGGCATAATTTTAAATAGAAGAAGTGAGACTTTGGATATGTGAATCTGGGCAAGGGAAAGGCATCCCTAAACTACAAAACAAAGGAAAAAATCCAAGGTGGAGAGAGCCGTGACAACCCACGAAGCCACAAGCAAAGAAAAACACCGTGAAGACAAAAAAGGACATAGGAAAAATGGTGTGAGTTTCATAAGAGCCCCACTCACAACACAAGTGATTGTTGAGGCAAGCAGATCATTGGTGGCCGAACCGAAGGCTTTTGAGTAAGATGAATGTTCGAATCCGTGTCGAACCCAACAAGGGGAACGAAAAAGGGAAGTACATTATTGATGCAGAACCCAATGCCACCGTGGCCACCATCAAGATCCGCAAGACTAAGCTCGAAGATCCAAATGAGGGGGAGCGTCTCTTCCACTCACGGATATGGGTGAAGGGTTCTCTATTGCAATTCATTGCCGACAATGGGAGCTGTTAAGTCCCCGTAATTTGTCGTATTGGCAAAACCAAATGTACAAGGGTAACATCAAACTAGTCTTTGGAGTCCTAGGATCTAGCCTTCCCGGACTCGCAGAGGGCTCTCTCTATGTTTGTGTAAAAGATGTAACTTGATAGCTTTTAGGGTTTTGATTTTAGGCTATTTATAAAGATTAGGGTTTGTATGTTTGTTTGGTTGGTTGGATAGGTTGTCAAGAAGAATAGGTAGAGCAAGAGAAGGTCAATCCATTGGGCTATGGAGTCCCAGAAAAGGTCTTGAGAATTAGAACAATAGGTCGTGGGATGTTTTCACAGTGAAAGTTAACAAGGCCAAATGGATCTAAGTAGGTTTAGTGAGTGAGAAATGAACATGAAGTTATCAATGCAAGAGGTTCAAAGGGAAATTAAGGATCCTTCAACATACTAGAAACAAGAAAATCTTTCAGATGATAGCATAGCAAAACCAAGAGCAATAAAGGATTCTTCAACTAGACTTTTGCTAAATATACCTCAAAACAAAGACAAGTAATCCTAGAGAGCATTTAAGAATTATCTCAACATTAATTTCAAACAAAGAGAAATTTTAACATAACATTTTAGTGAAACTAAAGAGCATTCAAGGATTCTTTAATTAAACTTCAAGGAAGAAAACATAGAGATACAAGGATGCATACGTAGTAGGGTGCCAAGAAACATATCCTACTCTAAAATTTATGTCCTATGATCAAAGAAACTATGAAAATAATGAAAATTGAAATAAACAAATACAAGAGTGGAATAAAATCACCATCTAACAGAGCTCTTGAATCCTAAGAATGTGCTTGATCCATTGATGCTCAACCCAAAACCATCACAATACACCCAAGCCAATTTCTTCAACAAACTCAAAGTCTATATCATATTGAGCTTAGAAACCAACCAACATGTACAATGAGGCCTCCATGCAGCATTTAACTAGAAGAGGAGGACCAAAACCCTAACTAGGGTTTCCAAAATGTCATTAATACATCACAAATCCATTTTTGTCCAAAGGTACCATGCAAGGCCTAAGGCACAAAATATCTAACTTAATAAATCCAAAATAACTTCAAACATAAATTATGAGATAACTAGGAGTGATTTGCCTTAAAGGTCCTAAAAAATATATATTTTTTCAATAACGTTGTGTCTTTTTTTTGACTTTGCAGCAAGGGCACAAATGACTCGAGGTCCAAGGGCTAGTACTCAGCGACTCTAAAAATTGCTTGTTTTGTAACCAATATTTGGAGGCCTTCCGTGTGTCAAAATGAGCTCTATTGTAGCTCATTGGAGAGCTTTTGATGTCTAGCTTCTAAATCAACCTTTATTTTTTCTATTTTGCGTCAATTTTCCTGCCCAAAAACTCTTTATCCCAAGACTACGCTAGGCACAACACCAGACTTCCGAAAATAGGGTAGAAAGGTGATTTGTTGGGTGTTTTTGGCACTTTTGGAGGACCAATTTTGCTCCAAATGAGCTGAAATTTTCTATGAGTGATGTCCTTGGAAATAGGAACATGAAAATGTAATCCATTCCTCCATTGGGTGCCCCAAAAAATAGCACAACGCTAGCTGGGCATTGCGCCTTTGGCCCTTAAAAGCATGAAAAACCAAAATTTTACAAAAAGATGCCAAAATTTGAACTTGCCTTGCTAATGATGTGTTTTTCTTCCTCTTAGTCATTAATGACCTCTACCTTACCTTTTTCAAGCTTCTTGGGTTATGTATAAAGCATGGCCCTTTGCCTCTTAAGGGCAGCAAACACATGCCTATTTCCCCTCCGTAGGTCAAAATAAAAGGTTTTATGTCACTCATGTCTGTGCCACTTGTTTCACTACCATCTATGCTGCCATCATCACTCTTTGACCCACTTCCATCATCACTACTCTCATGGCTCTTTGACATATTCTTCACTACTCTTTGCCTCACTCATTTCTCGCTTCATTGTTTGATTCCTCATTTCCATCTCCTCTGCTATTTGATGCGCTAGTACCATGAGATGATGGTGAGGGATTGTGAAAAGGAGATGAAGGAGGGTTATTCTCGCACCTTTGTGCTAATTCCTTCTTGGCATTTGAGCTTCTCCTCTACTACCACTACCTTCCCGACATTGTAGATTCTCGCCTTTGAGAAACTCAAGGATCGCAAATGGAAATGAAATGAAGGGATGGTAGAATGGAAACTTTTACAAGTGAATGAGATGAATGAGTGAGGGTGTAAGTATGTCGAGCTAAATGAGAGGCTAAACTTAGTGACAACCCTCTTCGATTGTTTAAAATTTGCTTTGTAACACCTTGCATCGATGACAATTTGAGATGAAGGAGGGCATGTAATGTCAATGTTTTTGCAATGTAAGGGACTCGAGTGTATGAGTGTTATGAAGGAAATGGATTTAGGGGGATACGTAGATGAGTGAAAACTTCCACAACACCCTATTTCACCCTTTTCTTGATCGATACTCCTTAGTAGGCGGATGAATTAGTTTTAAATGGTGATTTTAAGCATGAAATTTAGGGTTTCTCCTTAGGTTTCCATTCTTTTAATCAAATGATGACAAAAATACTTGGAGAGGAGTTGATGACCTGCACTTACCTCTACTAGTGCTTGGAGAAGCCTTGGTGATGATTTGAAGCAGCCTTGAGGTGATTTGAATGGTCAAAATTCTCAAAAGGCCCTTCGATCACGAGCGCAAGACTCATCCGAGGGTGCAACGTTCGGTTTCTAAATGCGCAACACTCAATCCCGAGTGTGCAAAGTGGCTTAAGAAAAATGTTGTGGGTGTGTTATGGGTAAGGGCGTAGTGCCTTCCCGCAGGTGTAGTGACTCTTTCCAGCATGCAATGCCTTAGGAAAATATATGGGGAAAAAATGCAGGGGGCACAAGCGCCATTTTTCTAGCGCGTAGCGCCAAGCTAGGGCGCAGTCGTCAGCAAAATTCTCCAATTTTTCCTTGAAAACTCAAATTTTCTTATCTCCTTGAAACTTCTAATTCTTTGCAAGTGAACCATGATTTATATGAAGTGTGAAATGAGTTATATAGGCATGTGGAATTTGATTTACCTTTGCAAACCACTTTCTAATGTTTTAAGCCTTTTTTTCTCTTTCACTGATGTCCTTTGACTTTTTGCTTGTAGGTGACTTGAAAAAATGAAGTTGATCCTCTGCTTTTACTCCTTTTAGACTTGACATGTTATTTCGATGATTTTGTGATGTTTGCGTAGTGAAATTTTTTAAAATCCTATGTGATTTACACCATGAAACTTAGCTTTTTTCACCTTTGCTCAGTAGTTTGTCTGGACCATCAAGTGTAAAAACCCTAATTCTCTACAAGAGCAAGTGTTTTCTATCTTCTTTGCTGCAAGTTTTCTTCATTTAGGAACAAACCATCTACCTTATCAATATTATCTCGCTGATGGGAACTTCATCACTTCTACAAAAGTGTCAAGCTTGTCCATTTCCTCATGTGCGGACTCGACACCGAATGATAGCCTTCTTTGGAAACTTTTAGGTTTTTCTTGAACAACCATGTCTTAACATTCTAATACATCCGAGCTAGATTCTAGCAAAGGAAAATAAGAGTTTGAAACACCAATGATGACCTTAGAACACATGAAACCCTAATTGAATTAGTGGGAGGATTCTTTGACTCGGTCTTTTACCGAAAAAATTGGCTTGGAGTCTTCAAGTGAAAAAAAGAGTATTTGTCAAAGTTTTGTATTGAAGATCCAAAATCCAATGTACTTGATTTATCTAAATAGCCTACAGAGATATATTTGAGACCATCATTGCTTGAGTAATTTGGGGATCATGGGAATGAGTTAGGCTATAGGTAACCCTAGATGTAAAGTGGAGTTATGGGCAAGGGTCATAGGTAGGAAAAAAAGATGGGGATGAGTGGCACAAACCCATAAGGAGTCTTTTAGGAGTGGCAGGGGTGACCATGAAATGGAAATGTTGATAGAATAGTGAAAATTTTCCTATAAGGATAATGAAGGCAAGTGAGATTTCTAAAACTCACAATGTTCAAAGAATGTTTTTTTTAGAAATCTAGAACCAAATCTATAATCATCTACCAATAGTGAAAAATATTTATGACTAACGAGAGCCAAAAGAACCTCATTTCAACAAAGGTCATGAAGTGGTTGGGCCCTACCGACTACACCGCACCCACAACTATACACCATCATGTGGCTTCACCGAGGATGATATCTCCGTGTCGCCGAGAAATGACGCTCTTCCCCCGCAACATCAAGCCCTTCACGGATGAGGTACTATGTGATGTTGTTCTTATTGAAGTTTGTGATGTATTATTAGGCCAACCATACTTTTGGAAAGCGTCATGTTGTATATGAGTCTAGGCCTCGCATCTGTTATTATTAATTTAGGCAATAAGTTATACAAGATATTAGAGGTAGCACTGCCTACAACCATATCATTGATCTTTGCTAAGAAATGTAGTAAGATAATTTCCGAGACTCGGGAAATTTATCTTCCTTATGATTCACCCTTAGGGAAAGAATAAAATTATGGCCACCTCCATAGCCTCCGTGACATGACCCCTCTCGCACGACATCAATAGATCGACAAGGTCATGGAGGATTATAGGGACATCTTCACCTCACCCACAGGGAGTACCCCCTACACTTACATGTGAAGCACTTCGTTGATCTCGACCCTCGACCATGTTGCTACCCAATGGATCGATCTACCGACACTTTGTTTTGGGAGAACGATTAATTCAAGAGGCGCATTCATGAGTTTCTACGTAAAGGGCACAACATTCCAAATTGATCACCCCCGTGGGAGCTCGATCGTGTTGGTACAAAAGAAGAGTGAAACCTCGAGGATCTGTATTTATTATCTAGTTCTGAATAAGATAATTGTCCGTAATAGGTATCCAATCCCACAAAATGATGACCTTTTGGACCAGATCATGGGGGTCAAATATTTCAGCGAAGATTAATTTGAAGTCCGAGTATCATCGAGTACCAATTGAACCCTCTCGATGTCCGGAAGACTGTCTTCAAATCCTATGAGGGCCTTTTCCGAATGGTCTGCTCATGATTTTTGGGTTGACGAATTCCCCACAACCTTCATGTGGATGATGAATGACATCTTGTGGCCCTTCACCAACTCATTCATGGTAGTGTACTTGGACGACATCTTGATCTTCAATCGGAGTTAGGAAGAGAACATACACCATATTCGATAAGTCCTTGCGAAAAACACAAATTGTGTGCCAATTTGGATAAATTCACTTTTCGTATTACCCTAGTGTTCAATATTTGGGGTACATCATTGATGATAAAAGCATGCATGTGGACTCTAGCCAAGATACAATTTATTTGGGATTGGCCACCCCCAACCACTCTAATAGAGCTCCACATATTTTTGGTTCTTTCCAATTGTATTACAGGGTTTGTGTTGGGATTTAATACCTCATATCACTTAACCTTTGAGTCAAGTCACCAAGGGTAGAGCAAAAGAAGTTCTTTTGGTCTAAATCCCACCATCGAGCATTTTTCAAGTTGAAGCATCGCCTCTTCTTTGCACCATTTCTTTCGCATTACCGTAACTGCAAAAACCATTTAATATTGAGACCGATGCCTCCGAATATGCTATTGGTGCAGTCCTTACCCATCGTGGGAATCTAGTGGCATATCACAGTGAAAAAATTTCAGATATAGTCTAAAATTATCCCACCTATGACAAGGAGATGTATTCCATTGTGCATGGTTGCATACAATGGAAGCATTACATTCTGGAGAAGGAAATGATCATCCACATAGACCACCGACCCTTGTAGATCATACAAACACAAGGAAAGTTGCGAATGATCTCCATAAAAAGTAGTCCACATATATGCAACATATCCATTTGAAAATTATGTACAAGAATGGAAACACTAATAATGTTGCATGTCGCCTCGAGATGACCATTGGTTATGGCACCGACCATTAGTGCTCGACTCTTATGGACATAGAATTTTAGGATGGTTGCATCTTTATAAGAGTGATCCAAAATTAGACACCACATACCGTATGCTCTTGGAAGGTAAGAAAGTTCTAAAATTTCACCTCCAGGGACACACTCTTATGCCACCTCGGGACACCTCTCGTGTTCCTTCAAGTGAACGTGCTAAGATGATATGGGAGGCACACTACAATCATGTCGTTGGAAATTTTGGGCTAGAGAAGACAAAGTGGTAGTGTTGTATAAGTATTTTTATTGGCCGAACCTTCAAGAGGATATTGGGAAATACATCGATCCCGTGCTTCCTACACCATTTCCAAACCTAAAATCAAGAATCAAGGCCCTGTATACTCCTATGCCTACTCCTAGCCGACCCTAGGAATCGATTTCCATGGATTACATGTCGACCCTTCCTTCTACCAAACATGGCAACGATCGTGTTTTCTTGGTTGTTGACAAATTCTCTAAGATAACCATTATGGTGGCCCGCATGAAGAGTATCACAATGGAAGCCACTACCAAACTCTTCTTCGAATGAGTATGGGTACACTTTTGGATCCCACAGATCCATTATCTCGAGCTCGAACAACCCAGCTCCTAAGTGAATTCTCGGTCAAGCCTCTGGGTGGTTGATGGATACCAAGCTCACTAAGTCCACAACCTTCCAACCCCAAACCGAAGGCCCAATAGAGGTTTTCAATAGGATGATCGTGCACATCCCGTGCATGTACAACTTGAAGCAGCCCACACACATGGGATGAGAGCCTTCCCTTTGTCTAACACAACTAGAAAAAAATCTATCCACAACTCAACTAGACATAGCCCCCTTTTTAGGTGGCATTGGGATTCCAACCACCGTATCCCATTGATGTTTCCATACCATTTTTCAAACTACTCAGCAGCATTCGGCTCATGTCTAGTTTGAAACCGAAAGAGCTAATAGCTTCATTGAGCACGTTAAGCACATCTCGCAATAAGGTCCATGACATATTGGACAAAGAAAATTCTAAGTACAAATAACGTCATGATCAACATCAAGTGCCACACAAGTTCAAGGTGGGTGACAAAGTTTGGTTACATTTGTAGAAGGAGTGCCCCGTTGGGTCCCACCGCAAGCTCACTCGCTATGATATGACCCTTACATCATGACTAAGGATATAGGGAATAATTCTTTCGAGCTCAACATTCCACCATTCCTTGGCATGCACCTAGTGTTCAATAAGGACTTCCTACAACCATCCTTTCCACCATTACTTGACACATCGGACATTGCGAACAAATCACACCAATAGAGCTAAACCTAGATCGCAAGGAAAAATTCAAAAAATGATAGAATCATGGACACGTAGATAAATAACACTTACCTAGAAAAAATATCCAATCAGTATCGGGTTGTTAAAGTTGACCAACTCCTACACCAAGGAAAGTGGCTCACCAGGGGACCAAGCTTAGCGTAAAGTTTCCCCATCTCATGGAGGCACTCAATGCAATGGGGACCATTGCTTCCTAAGGGGGGAGGACCGATCCAAATGGATCTTGGTGGCCACCCGCTTATTCCACTTGGACCCCCACCATTTTTTTTCTTTCATTTTCCTTAATTTTAGCACAATTTCGGTTTCCTTAATTGTAGCACAATTTACTATTTTTTCGTAGTTTTTCGGGTCCTAAAATTCCAAAGTGTTTTGAGGCCCCTAAACGAATTTTTTTGGAAAACGAGAAAAATTTGATCCTAAAAAAAAGGTTTAAAGTCAAAATTTTTTAGTCCTCATATAGATATTTCTAACGAGGTATCGTATGATTCAAAAAAAGATCGTATGCCAAAGTTACGACCCCAAGAAGTTGTAATTTATCCCCAACGAGCCCACGCTTTGGTGTTTCATCTCCTAGTGTTATTTCTTGGATGTTTAGGGTTTTACAT
Organism: Pinus albicaulis; assembly: GCA_034641835.2. Classification (NCBI taxonomy): domain Eukaryota; kingdom Viridiplantae; phylum Streptophyta; class Pinopsida; order Pinales; family Pinaceae; genus Pinus; species Pinus albicaulis. Next base: position 39,720,624 of record CM076576.1, read on the forward strand.
TATTTCTAAAAAATAAATAGGCATTCGAGCTTCATTTTAACACAGTTGTCGAGGAATGTAGATGACACATCTCTTCTCAAAGATAAGTTACCATCGCCCGAGCTAGTTTATTTCCATTCTATATGTAAGCATCTTTTAGTTCTTTAATATTAATGAAATGAAGATTTATTTCTGTTGTATCTCTATGTTTATGTTTATATATGTATTCTGTTTCATTCCTACATAAGTCTGGATCATACTCGACCTCATTTGGAGCACTCACTCAACAAATTCGAATTGCAATAGTCTGGAAGTAGAAAAAAGTGCAAAATTCAAGAAGGAAGATGGAAAAGGCTAGAGAAGGAGAAGGAGGTATTTATCTAGCTAAGGAAGTTGAATTTTTATTTATCTTGTCTCACACGTGCAAAGGAAATGAAGCTCAAAGAGGGCCAAAATTTCATTTTTGAAGTCAAGTCGAAAATTTTGATGCAATAGGGTTGACAATTTGTCCTTGATGCAATATTGATGCAGTATTGAAGCAATGTTGATGCAAGTGTTGTTGCAGCTGGATCTTTGAAGGTTGGAAGAAAAGTTTGAAGCTGACTTGGTGGGGGAGGAAGTTATTTTGGTGTATCTCAATTTGAATTTTCTAGTGGAAGACTCGATTGGGTTTTCCCCTATAAAGGTGTTTTAGTCGTCACCGAGTTCCTACATCTCGGTGTCATTGATCTTTGTGTTTTATTTTGATGATTCATTATTGAAACAAATATAAAAGAAGAACATAATAAAGTTAATATGAACACAAAAATATGAGAAAAAAATTGTCAACATAATAAAATATTTGTGTCTTTATGATTTTCTAACAAAGACTTGAGACAATTAATCCCTAAAAACTATTTTATAAATGAGTATATTTACACTACTTTTATTTTATAAGCATTACTTTTGAAAATTTTATAAATTCAAATAAAAAAAATGCTAACAATGTTGAATGAAATATATTGTGTGATTCTCCCGATGGGGTGCAAACGAGCGGATGGTAGTTGTATGGGGTGTTATGCCCGTGGCACATTTGTCCCATGAGTTGGATAGTGTGGAAATGCGTGTGGGTGGGGGGATTGGATTTCTTACCTAATGTCCCTTCACTTTAAATGTAAGTTATTTCAAATGGGTTTTCACAGCACACGACATCAAGGAAAGGAGATGAGGTTAACCTCTCCACATTTTTTCACCTTCAATTCACTTATTGTGAGTCATTCTCACTGCTACATAAGCATTTAGGAGTTTTGGCCTGGTTCTTTTGAACTTTATTTCCTTTGTGCTATGGCATAAGTTGGTATTGCAGTTGCGATTTTCTTCATGTTGTACTTGCATTCATATGAGATTGGGTTGTTTTTTGAGTTGGTTGTTGTCTTCCCGTAGTGGCCTTCTATAGATAACAAATTTCAAGATATCTATTATCCTTGCACTCGTTTTTGTGTCCGAAAGTTTGTATCCGGGGGAATTTTTTCAATCCGGTTTTAAAATTGTGGAGGTTATCATTCTGTTATAGGTGAACTGTGTTTTTACCCGTGGTTCCGGTTTGGAATTTGTATCTTTGGGTCTTGCGGTTTGTCGAATTGGTCAGATTTCCTCTAGTTGTTCGAAGAGTTAAATTGTGGTGGTTGGAAAGTTATCACCTGGAGTGGTTTGTATTTTTCTCTTGGTGTGTGGTTATCTATTATGGTCTTATGAGGTTTTCTACGGTAACATTGTGTGTTGAGGTAGTGAAATTTGTGGTGTTTCATGTTCTTCGGGTTCTCCGAATTCCACAATCTTCTTCAATTTGGTCCTTTGGTCTGGAGGCTAGGGGACAACCTCCTGATTTTCAAGTCCGGATTGAAGGGGGCAAAGTGGTTCATCCTTTTGATTGTTATTTTAGTCACGATGTTATTTTGGGTTGTTTTCCCCTATGCATTTGCAACATCCATTAAGGCTCCTTGCCAATGAATGGTAACCAAATGAGGTGATTTGGGGGAATGTGGGTCTCAAACGGTCTTGAACTTTTTTCCTATGACACTGTGGCCAACTTTTTTTGATTTTTTTCCCTCTTGAAGTTCAAAAATAAATTCTAATTTTTCGAGTCTCGAGAACCTTGGGACATGGCCTAATTCTTTGATTCACTAATAACTCGGAGGAGGATTGTAATGGGTCCCGAATTCGCATTGTTTTCAAAAGAGAAGAATCAAGTTATTTTTATTCTTTATCTCTCTACATCAACAAATGGTTACTTTGCTTTGATTACCTTTCAAGAATAAACAAGTTGATAATTATAGTGTTTTCTATGGTTTGGAAGATATCAAACACATATTGAGGAACCATCGGTTCAGTCTTAATAATATTGATGCTTTATGAAAGTCTTTTGGATTAGTCACATCATTAGGATTTAGTCGATGTTTCGAACCAAATAATGTGGTTCATCCTCATGACGAGGTGAAAAATCCAATCGATCTTCATGAATAAATAGGAAGGATGCATCATTTCCAAGGGAAAGCTCTTGAAAACTAATGGTTATAGTAGATCTCAAGGCCTCAAGGCCTTTCAAAAGGTCTCGTAAAGGGTTAGAAGGTAAATATGCTTGTGTGGATCCTATCTCCAAGATTCATCTCCCATTTATCCAAGGGACCACGACCAAGATTTCCCATGTCCTTAGAAAGAATAGTGTCTCCTCTTCGTTCAAACCTCTCCGTACCATTAGAAATTCTCTTAGATCCGTTAAAGACTCAATCAACCCTAAGCACATGAAAGGGGTTTACCCAGCTCCTTGTTCTTGTGGTATTCCATATATTGGAGAAATAGGTTGGTCCATTAATCAATGAATCCATGGGCATGCTACAAACATTAGGCACAATCATTCTCACACTTCGGCTTTAGTTGAACATGCGTAAAAAATCTCGTCACCATGTCTCAGATTGAGGAATCCGTAGTCATTGCTAGGGTTGGTCAATTCCACCATAGGAAACTTAGAGAGGCTATTGGGATTGAGAGACATGATAGGAATCTAAAGGGGGGATGATGGTTGGAAATTGAGTAAGAGTTGGATTTTGACTCTCTCGAGTTTATTCCTCCCCCTCTCACCTGGTTTTATGTTAGGTCTTTATGTTCTTTTTCTTATATTATTTATATGTAATATTGTTTTATTGTACTTTGTTATTTATTACTATGTTACTTCATTATTTTAATAGCCCCCTAGAAATTTATTTATTTATTATCAGTATTATTTAACCATTCTTAAACCTATATCTTTATGATTAATAATTTTTTTTGCAATATTTATATTAATTAATATAAATAAATAATCTCCTAAATTCTTTACTAATTCTTTGATCCTACTCTAAACCCTTTGACTTTAGATTAATTTTTATATAACTACTTTATATATAAATAATAATTTGGAACTATTCTTAACCTTCATCAATATCATTTATTTAATTAATTTCAGTCTTTATTCTCACTACATTAATATAATTATGATACATAAATAATAATGTTAAGCCTATACCTTTATTATTAAAAAATTTTATTATAAAATAGATAAATTTATTTTATTTTGTAACCAATTTTGAAACCTTTGGCAATTTGTAGTTAATTTAATGATTATTTAACAACCAATTTCTAGATATGATTTACCTTAATAAATAATTCATGAATGGTTAGATTTTGACTACTATTTTTTCAACAAAATTTCTGTGGGAAATGATGCATTCTTGTTATTTATTCATGAAGATCAATTGGATTTTTTCACCTTGACCCGAGGATAAACCACATTAATTTGTTCAAAACGTCAACCAAATCCTAATGATGTGATTAATCTGAAAGACATTCATCTACATTATGGATCAAAAAATTCTTAGATCTAACAATATTGATGCTTGTTTGAATTGTGTGGACAGATTCGTATTGTCATATTCTACCTCTATTGATTTGATAGATCCTCCAAGGGATCCTACTCGATCCAATTGAAAGTAGTAGTCAAGGTCGCATCGTCGTTTCCTCTTATCTATAATGAATATTATGGTTTTTTTTGTTTTGATTTTTGTTGAGCAAGGTTTTTCAGATGATACTTATGGTCCTATTTCTCTTTAAGGTAGGGTACTATAGAGATAGATGGTTGTATATCTTGAATCCATTGTTTTGCCGGTATTTTGAAGAGCGCAAGGAACCATTGCTCACTTCACTCGTGGTGGTTGTTGTAGCATGGTGGTCGTGGTTTTGTGTATGCAATGCCTTCATGCTTGCTATTTTTTGGGAATTTTCCAACTTCTATTTTGGTGACACAACATCTGAGGTTGACCTATGTGTTTTTTTCTAATGAGATGTCTTAGTCCAGTTAACTATGCAAGTGTAGTTTTGTGCATGTTATACTTGGCATTGTGGCATTGCCTTTTTGTTATTCTTTTGATGTAAGGATCGTTGTGGAGTTTCATGAATATCTATGTGTCCTTAGTGTTTTTTTGGGTTGGTGGATCATTTGTTCCTTTCCTATTGTATCGTCTCATTTTTCCCAAACTAGCGAATGTTAGACAAATGGAGCGCAATTGTTTTGGTAAACATGAGGAGTTTGGTTAATGTCGTTTTATTATAATGTTAAGTTGACTTTGGATATCATTGATCACATCTTTTTTTAAATAATATAATTGAAACAACTCACTATATATATATATATATATATATATATATCTATATATATATACATACACACATATATAACTTTTTTCACTTATATATATATATATATATATATATATTCAAATTGAGTATAGAAGAGATGTTGGAATCATATATAAATGAGATGTCATGAAGTAATAAATAAAAATCAATAATACTAAAACATAATATCAACTATATTAAAAAATAGTGAAAAGTAATAATAAATTAATTTAATTCAATTTTGTTTCTATTAATAAAATGAGAAGATATTCTATTTATCACATTAAAAAATAAAAATAAATAATGATACTTTATATTTATAATATGATATTTAAAAATTTCATGTTTAAATTTAATTAAGTATATATATATATATATATATATATATATAACATTCAACCCATTAAAACTTACCATATGCTTCAATCATTTACTATGCTTAACTTAACATGACATTTTCATCAAATTTCTAGCCTCTATATAAAAATTTGGTTCTACATATTCGATAAATATATGCCACAAAACATCTACAAGCATTTACAAACACTAATCCTAAGGTTTTATTATGACAACTTTAATGACATTACCTCTCTAAGTAATTTCATAGATTTTTTTATTAGATTTTCGTGTCACCTGCTCTAGCACCCTTATGTAAATTTTTGGACTTTGGGAATGTATGTCATTATATCACCATTAATTATACAATGGTACCATGTAAATATTGTTACCGTATAATTTAATTCATCCGAGATGTTGTTCATGATTTTGCGGATTTTATATTGGAATTTACTTGTTGGAATTTGTTATTTACATTAAATTTGCAATCTGGAAAGCCATTAAGAATATTTTTACTGAGGGTTTATGGATCACAATTGTCACCCCTCCCCACCATTGATCCCTGTTCATGCGAAGTTCTCACGATCGCTCTTCTCTTTAAGGTTTTGAGTTGGGTTTTTGGGATTGTCTACTCCCGAACCCTAACCATCTCCCATTTGCTTGATCCACCGCTTGAGCTCTACTCTCTCGCAAAGCCGAGGGTTACATTGCATGGCAGACTTGCAAAAACCTTTTTCACTTGGATAGCATTGCATAGGCTCGAGGAATTACTTTCCTCCTTGCTCATGCATTATCTTTCATTTCATCCCATCAGTGTACAGCTTCATATTCGCAAGCCGCTTCAAGGTAAGATGAATTTTAATGTTTATTTTTGACGTACTCTTCAATGATTATTTTAATCTTTCTTATTTCGATTCTAATCACTAGTTAAGCTCCGCCACGACTCCGGATTAGCCATGGTCCCTTCCCTATCTTCGTAAACTACCAGATGCTTCCTTCCTTACGCGTATTTACCACAAGTAGTTCATTGTTCTAAATTTGTTCGACTTTTAGTTTAGCGTCGTATTTTATTCCTACTTATATATATATATATATATTCAAATTTAATTGTGGAAATTTCGATCGCACTTTTTTTTAAATCTTCCCTTTCGCATGAGACTAACTACAGTAAATTTCTTCTTCGATAATGAACTATTCTCGATTGTCATTTCCAATTGATAATACTCAAATATCGCGCCATCTCTCTTACCCAAATGATATTTCTCTCGTCCAAGTATTATTTTCGGGGCTGTCGACATTTCTTGAGCTCATTTCTAAGTCCAATACCCACTTCGAAAGTCTCGTATCTCGTATAAGCTCGTATGACGGTACCGCTCTTAATCGGAGCTCGCTACCATCCTTTTTGGTTTCACTGATATTGTTACAAAGTTAGGAGTTTTCGTGTTTTCTTTATTATGAGAAAAGGAACATTTATAAGGGTTTTAAATTCGATTTTAGGAATACCATCATTTCTGGGTATTTCCAGTAAATTTTTGACTGCATTTTTATCTATCCCTGTGAAGGGTTGTTGTTTTTTTCGACTTTGAATTTTTTATATAATGTATAATTATAGTTTCTTTATTAATACAAGACTAGCAGTATGTAGTTTTTTCTGACATTTAATGATTTTTCGTAATTTATTCTCTCCGTGAATCGATTTTTCTATCTTTTTACGAGTAACATATATGTTTAATTCTTTTGCTATATACAAGAATGTCATTCTTTGGTTACATTTCTCTTTTTTCATCAAGAAAATACGATTTTATTTATATTTCATTTTTTGCATTGTTCTTTACTTAAAATAAAATATCGTTGCAAGTATTTTTCCTTTATATCAATACTCTCTATCCTTGGTTCACTATTTTTTGTTTGGAACTTCATATTATTTGCTTGGGAAACATGCATGCAATAATATTTTGGTTTTATGTTAATACTCCTCACTATCTCTATCATCAAGGGGTTTATAGTTTTCTTTTTTGTCATCTTGTTTTCGAATAATGGCATTAGGTTATAGTTCTACTGAATTTTTTTTACTTATTACATGTACATCTAGAGTTTCTACTATAATTTTGTTAATACAGCTTTTTTATGTACAAGCTCCCAATATACAGTTTGTTTTTTCACACAGAAAAAAGTTAGCTAGCTTTAAGAACAGCTTTGATTTTCAAACAGTAATAAAATTATTCTTTTTTTTTGTAACTATTTAGACTAATGTCTGGACCATATTGTCCATATAATATCATAGAAAGCTAGAGCGACCAACACGTAACCTTCCCTTAGAGGGTTCAGGGTTAATGATTTCCAGCTGTACCTAACCGTAAATAATGCTAGCTTTAATCGTTTGAAATTTGAGTATAATAGATGGAGAAAGAAATACAGCATTTCTACTTCTTAAATCATACTTGTAACCTTCGCATATTCTAGAAGATTTAATAACAGACAACAAAATACTTATCTATCCTTCGTCCCTCGGACTAAAATTATGTCTCCCCGCCACGAGTGAGGCTATTACATCCTCCAAATCTCCCCTATGCTCCAAGACCGAGCTTAATAGTTGACAAGATTTCTAGAAGAGACCTCGGGACAATTCGGTCAAGTCTCCAATTCCAACAATATCGTGAAATTGAGTATTACACTCGGTTAGCACCCAAATTCGAGAATTCCTCTCCAAAGAATTTTCCTTTTTCCCAGCTATCAAACAAAATCCCCAAACCTCACCGACATTAAACTTTATTCCCGCAGGTTGGGCAACCATTTGAACTAAATCATCCAACTAACTCTCAGATCTTGAAATTACTTTTACCATCGCCTTTTACTCTATGGAACCAATTCCATAATCATTTTAATTAATCAAAAATTTAATTTATGTTCCACATATATTATTTCAACATAATGACAAGAAATGTTTTAAAGTCTTAACAAATAACTTAACCAACACATAATGCTTAAGCTAGTATTACTATATATATATATGGCAATAAATTAATATTTTTTTTATATAAATTAAAATTATCACTATTCATGATATTTTGAAGTTTTATATTTAAATATAATTAACTCTGCCATATAAATTTGATTTATGAAATTTGATATAATTAGAACTCGATATAAATAAGAAAGACAATTATGGCAAATGAACCATAATAAATAATTTGACTATTAAATATTTCATACATTTAATTTATTAAAAATAAAATAAATGAAAACTAAACAAAACCACTAACTTCATAAATCATAATAAATGGCTTCAATATAAAGACTTTGAGAAAAATTAATCCTCAAAAACTATTTCATAAACCAATATATTTACAATACTTTACTTTTATAAACATTACTATTGAATTTTTTTTATAAATTTTCAATATATTTACGATACATATTTTATAAACATTACTTTTGAAAATTTCATAAAATTTAATTATAGGTTCAAGTAATTAAAAATAAAAAATTACGAACATGTAAAATATTAGTAAAGATAATAATCAAACTAATAAATTGATTTAATTTAAATTTATGTTATATTATAATTTTATTTTATTAATAAAATTTTAAAAAAAATCATAATATATTTATCACATTTAAAAAAATATGATAATTGATATTTGTAATATAATACTTAAGAATTTTATGTTTAAATTTAATTAAGAAAACAAAAGATTTATATTTTAATTTATGATGATTTCATATTCATAATTATGATATTTTGAATTGTTAAATATTTAAAATTTAATTAATCTTGGCTAGATATTTTAAATGACTCATGAAGTTTAATAGGTTTAGGATCTGCGATGTAAGTAAGAAAGACAATTATAGCAACAAGGTTGGTAAGGATTCAAATCTTAGAGTTAGAAGTGGCTAAATAAACCTTTTTAATTGCACAAATAATCAGCAAATATTCATTTATAAAATGCAATTAACTTAATAAAATTAATCATGAATTCAAATTTTAGGGTTGAAAATGGCTAAATAAACATTTTAATAACACAAATAATCACAAATATTAGCCTAATAGATCTTAGGACTGACATGCAAGTAAGAAAGACATCTGATGACAACAAGGCTCAGTATAGGATTAAAATCTTAGTGAGTTGGAAGTGGCTACCAAAATCCTTCCAATATGCATACTATTGTAAAAAAAACTTATTACTTACAATAAACTAGTTTTTTTAAGCTATATGAATCAAATTATTATATTATTATTCAATTTTAAGGACAAGGGACCAACCTAGCACACCAAAGATTTGAACATGTCACCTCTAACCAAGAAACACATGCTCTTAACCAATAGACCCACTCAAATTACTTGAGAAGTAAATCTCTCAAATTTTACACTAAAAAAAATTTGGTACATTAAGAAAATTTGATTCCTCGTGACACTTGTTTTAATCCCAAAATTAAAATGAATCTATGTTGATTCAAAAAATAACTCGTGATGGCCTGACCCTCTCCGATCGTGTTCGATGTTAAATTAATTGTTTGGGTAACCGTAACAAGTTACAGGTCCCACTTACACTTCCGAACTATGTGTTAACAAACAGTATTAATTTCGTTTCGATATATGCATAGATATGGTTTTAAATGTGGACAGTGATCCGTAGATTGGATCCAACTTGCAGTCACTCCTCAATTTAATTCCCCGTCCTTCTCACTGGTACTTGCTGACACCTGTCGATTTTATCGATTCTAGCTTCTCTCGCCTTGTGACAAACCCCAACTTTGGTCTTCGGCCTCATTCCATTGTTCATTCGGCGCCATGAGGGTTCTCCGTTTCGATCTGCTCGAGGGTTTTGTTAATGTCTTCCTGGTTCGGTGTTTTGTGCGATGAAGTCCTCGCCGAGATGGTAACTCTGTTGACAATCTGTCTTTTGTTTGCGGTATGAATGATTCTAGTCGAAACTAAAATGACTATGTTGTTCTTTATTGTAATGTGTTTTGCAGGCTCCTTTGATTCTGTTCGTTAACTATCCTGTTTGTGTTACAGGTCGGACTTTCAGTCTACGCCAACGGTCTTTCTCAATCGACCTCTTTCACCTCCAAAGTAAGTTAAAATTCCATGCTTTAATCTACTCTGCACCTTAATCAATCACTAATGTGTCTTGTTCCTTGCTAGCAGGTTCTTGCATTCGATTTGGTCACCTCTCTCGATGCCGCCTTTCCAGTCACATGTGAATGTCACAATATGTGTGGTTTCGTTTTCGTTGTAACATATCTTTCAATTTCTTCGTCCAGGTTCTGGCTCTTCCGGGTTCTAACCTGTCTCCTTTTCTATTCTTGCAGGTTACCCAGAACTGCTTGACACCAAGTGTTCGTTTCCGCTCGTAAACGAAAGGAACAAACCTACTTCAAAATAAAAAGAATGGGTAGGGTCGTTTTGGTTATAAGTCTATAGTTAACTTCTCAGAATAGGGTTACATATTTTTCTTTCCGGGGTTCTCGCTCTTTCAGCTTGTTGTGGTCTCGTTGGCTATTTTGCCAAACCCTACTCTATCGTTCCATGGCACAAGGTTTGGTGCGTTCGTTTTACTTGGTTTGAAATTTCAAGTACCATACTAGAGCGTTGTTAGCTTCTAGTTTAGAAACCCTTCCACGCACTTTTTGTTATAAACAATGGTTAAGGCATCGTATAATTAAAAAACAAGCTTTCGTATATTTAAAGAGACTCTTTTTTGATTCAATCAATTCTAAAGAACATTTGTGCTTTGTTCGGAAATTTGTTGGCGGAATGTAGATAATGGTGACTGGATGCTTCTTAACTCTTCTTGCTGGAAATTTGTCCTTGTGCGCTGTAACTTTTAGTTCTCCGCTTGTGCAATTTCTTTCTTTGTCCTGTATATTGGTTGTCTTCTCCTTATGCATAAATGCTTACTATCTGCAATGGTTTCAACTCTCTATTCTTTGGATTACAATGCATATCAGTATTGACAATAAAATACAGTAAATCAATACATAAAAGAGTTTGCTGTAGATTTAAATTGACAGCTAGTTTTCATTAAAAAAACTCTAGTTCTTCTGGTCTTCCCTAGCTGGAGATTCGAACCTTACATCTCATCTTTTTTCTGTTTAAATACTTGCAAGTGTATAACAGTTTCTTTCATTCGGTTGAACTGACAACCGGAATGTGTCTAACTGCCTAGCCAGTTTCTTTTAAAAAGGAAACAAACAAACTTCTAACTAACTACAAAAACTAAAACAGTTTATAATCCTAGTCCTACTGTCTTTGTCCAATTTCTGAATAATGAAAATAATTAAAACACAGGTTTAATAACCTGTCCATCAATACGTGAAAATTATTTTCTTTGAGATAATCAACCATCTTTTGTCTCCTCGGAGCTGGATGCTCCTGCATCAGGCTCCCGGGGTGGCAAAAAGTCATGGCTTCGTTCCATGAGATCGTCGATAGAGTAACCTGGTTTCTGTATCTGCGTCGCGTCAAGCCACGAAATGTCCTCAATCGGACGGTTCTTCTACTTGACTAAATATCGCAGATATTCCTTCCTACGTGTGCGCTTGGCTACCTGTGTGTCGAGGATCCTCTCGATCTCAAGGGGCTGTGCCGTAGGCATCTGTCTCATCCAAGAACTCTCACCACAGTTGGTGCCCATGCTGGCCTCACTGCTGCGTTATCCTCAGGATCAGCAACATAAGGGAACAGATCTGCCACGTTAAAGACGGGTGAAATACCTGTCCCTGGTGGCAACTGTAACTCATAAGCATTGGCGGAAAACTTGCGAATGATTTTGCAGGGGCCAATCTTTTTAAACTTCAGCTTATTATATTCCCGTTTTGGAAACCGTTCCTTGCACAAGTGTGCAAGGACTTCATCTCCAATATTAAACTGAACTTCCCATCTTTTTGAATCAGCTCGCTGCTAGTATTTCTGACTGTTGTCCTGTAACTTCAGCTTCACCTTCTCATGTAAGTTGCTCATTGCTTGGGCGAAATATTCCCCATCAGCACTTCGTTTTTCAAGTTTTCCCAAGTCTCGCAGCTCATGCACTCCGCGTGGATGCATGCCATACAAGATCTGGAAGGGACTGTAACCTATGCTGCGATTCGGTGAATCGTTATATGCGAATCCCGCCTGAGCAAGTACGCGGTCCCACATTCGTGAATTTTCGCCTATTAAGCTCCGTAGCAGATTTCTCAGACTCCTGTTCACCACTTCAGTTTGCCCATTAGTCTGTGGGTGGTAAGCGGAGCTGAACTGTAACTGAGTGTCCAACTTCTTCCACAGGGTTCACCAAAAATGTCCGGTGAACTTCACATCCCTGTCGGAAATGATGGATCTTGGTAGGCCATGCAGTCTAACAATCTCTGTGAAAAACAAGTGCGCTACGTGAGTAGCATCACTAGTTTTCCTGCAAGGTATAAAATGTGCCATCTTTGAAAACCGATCCACTACTACCATTACTGAATCAAAACCCTGTTGTGTCTTAGGCAAACCCAAGACAAAGTCCAAGCTGACTGAGTCCCGTGGTCTGCTCGGAATGGGTAGTGGCATATAAAGACCTGTATTTTGACTGTGACCTTTCGCCAATTGACATGTCTTACACCTGCTTATGTACCTCTGCACGTCCCGTCGCAACCTTGGCCAAAAATAAAAATGCTCAACCTGCGAAGATGTCTTGTCTATACCGAAATGTCCGGCTAGACCTCCACTGTGCTTTTCCCGAATAATGTTCTCCCTCATCGAACAGTCGGGAATGCATAACTGTCCTCCCCTGAACAATAATCCCTCCTGCAAATTGTAGTCCAACCATGGACTATTATTTCTCAACAGAGGGTTTTGGCAGGCCTCGTAGGCCTCCTTAAATTCTGCATCTGTCTGATACAGATCCCTCAGGTGCTCAAAGCCCAAAACCTGCATTGTACTTTCCTGCAAGAGTAAAGTCCTCCTACTCAGCGCATCTGCCACCTTGTTCGCCTGCCCACTAATATGTTTCAGCACAAATGTGAAACTCTGAAGATACTCAACCCATTCTGCATGCTTATGGTTCAATTTATGCTGCTGCATAATGTACTGTAATGCAGAATTATCCGAAAACAAAACAAACTCATTACCTAATAGGTAATGTCTCCAATGCTTCAATGCTTGTACAATTGCGTAGAACTCCTTCTCATAAGTTGAGTACTTCTGTCTACTCTCGTTCATCTTTTCACTGAAATACGCGACCGGTCTATCTTCCTGACTAAGCACTGCCCCAATGGCTGTACCACTGGCATCACAACGAACCTGGAAAATTTTGTTGAAGTCAGGCAGCCTCAATATCGGCCTTTCTGTGATCTTCCTTTTCAAAGTTTGAAAAGTTTTCTCCGCTGCTTCTGTCCGGCGAAAAGGCTGATTTGCTTTCTTGATCGTATCCAACATGGGTGCGCAGATTTCACTGAAATTCCTGATGAATTTCCTGTAAAAACTTGCTAATCCGTGAAAACTTCAGACTTCAAATAAACTCTTTGGGGATGGCCAGCTAACTATAGCTGCAACCTTTTCTGGGTCCATCTTCAGTTCGTTTTCTGCAATTACAAAACCTAGATACACTAACTCCCGCTGGAAAAAAGTACACTTCTTCAGATTTATTAGCAGCTTATTTTGCTGTAGCTTCCTCAACACACTTCGAACATGCCTGAAATGTTCCTCTTTTGTTTTGCTGAAAATCAATATATCATCTAAATAAACAATTACAAACTTCCCAATGAACTCTTTCAGCACTTCGTTCATTAGGCGCATAAAAGTACTGGGAGCGTTACTCAGCCCAAATGGCATCACTAGCCACTCGTACAACCCTTCATTTGTCTTGAAGGCTGTCTTCCATTCGTCTCCTTCCTGAATTCGGATCTGGTGATATCCACTCTTCAAGTCAATCTTCGAAAAATAAGCTGCCCACTCAAACAATCCATCATATCGTCCATTCTTGGCAATGGAAACCTGTACCTGATAGTAATTTTATTAATGGCCCTGGAATCTGTGCACATTCACCGTTCGCCTCCCTTCTTTGGAGCCAAAACTGTCAGAACTGCATAGGGGCTCATGCTTTCTCTAATCAACCATTTATCCAACAACTCCTGTACCTTCTTCCCAATTTCCTCATTGTCCTTAGGACTCATGCGATAAGCTGCTTTATTCGGCAGACTAGCTCCTGGTATAAAGTCAATACAATGACTGATACCTCTCTTGGGGGGCAGTTCATCTGGAAGATCGCCCACTATGATGTCTCCAAAATCCTGCAACATATCCTGGATCTCCTCGGGTAAATCTGAAATCTTTGTGTGCAGTACCACTGTCCTTGGCCTCCTCACAACAACAAAATTCACGTCGTTGTTTTCAATCTGTTTTAAAAACTCTTTTCCATCCATCAGCAGCGCTTTTACCCCACTAGTTTTTGATGTACCTTCCTCTTTGATGGGTACAAGCGTGTGCTTGATCCCATCTTTGACAAACTTATAGCAGTTTGTTTTTCCTTCATGAACTACGTTTCTGTCAAACTGCCAGGGCCTTCCTAACAGTATATGACAGACATCCATTGGCATAACATCGAAGATAATTTTGTCCTTATATCTGCCTATCTGGAACTCCACCTCGCACTGTTCATCAACTAACAGTTGATGTCCTTTCTGTAGCCACGACACTTTGTAGGGAGTGGGATGTTTCAGCTTTTTCAGTCCCAACTTCTCCACCATTTCCGTGGCCACCAAATTATCAGTACTTCCGCTGTCAATGATCAATTTGCAGCACTTTCCCTGTGATTTGCAAACTGTCCGGAACAAATCCTTTCTTTGATCTGGTTCCACAATCTCCTTCGCTGGTTTTATCAACACCTTGTTCAGCACCAAGGCTTCCCCTGTCTCTGGTGCATTTTCCACTTCCTGAGGCGGTGCTTCCGCTTCCTCAGGCTGGGTAACATAAGCTCCTCTCCCACCTGCTGGTTCACCTTTAGGACATTCATACGATTTGTGCCCCAACTTGTGGAACCTATAGCACTGGACAGTTCCTCTGCCCCGACCATTACCTCTCCCTCGCTGGGTTGGTCATCCTCCTCTAGTGCTGTTGTCCTTTTCTGCTGTTCCTGCAGATTTGGAACTGCTGCCTTCTTCGTTGGAACCTGTACCTCTGCCTCTGCCAAAGGCCTTCCCCTTTCCTCTGCCAGATCCACCTCCTCTTCTGGCATTCTGCTTCCTGTTTATTTTCTCCTCTGCCTTCAAAGAAAACTGGTATGCTTCATCTAAAGTTCTGGGTGAGAGAATACTGATTTCATCTAGTATCTCCCCTCTCAGCCCATTCACGAACCTTGCTGTTTTTTCTGAGGTATCTTCCATCTACCCTGCCCTCAAATTCAACTTATAAAATTCTTCTGTATATTCCTTGACCGTCATTCCCCGTTGCCTCAAGTTCTGTACTTGCCTGTACAACATAATTTGATAATCTTTAGGCAGAAACTTCTCTTTCAGCTTTGCCTCCATTCTGGTCCACTTCTTTATAGGCTGTTTATATAGCCTTTTCCTTTCTGCCTGAACGCTGTCCCACCACAAGGACGCATGTCCTTTCAACTTGGTGGCAGCGAACTTCACCTTCCTGTCCTCACCGGTTTCCTCAAACTCAAAATATTTGTTTACTTCGCTCAGCCAATCTAATAACACATCTGCCAACAAACTTCCGTCATAAGTGGAAAGTTCATGTTTTGGCTTATGACTGGATAACAAAACTGATTTCAATAATCTGAGTTTAGGTGTCACCCATTCGAATTCATCTGCTGGTTCTGCAACCTCTTCATCACTGTCATCCGTGGGGTCTCTCCTCCCCCCCAGCTTCTACTGCTACCATCTTTCATTCAAAATTCGAATCTCTTCGCGCAGTCCCTCTTCTGCTACTCTTCGGACTGCTCTTCCTATTCCTCTTCCTCTTCTGCCAACCTCCATTTTCCCTGTTCAGCAAACCTGCTTTGATACCAAAAATGATGGCCCAGCCCTCTGATTGTGTTTAGTGCTAAATTAAATGTTGGGTAACCGTAACAAGTTACAGGTCCCACTTACACCTCCGAACTATGTGTTAACAAACAGTATTAATTTCGTTTCGATATATGCGTAGATATGGTTTTAAATGTGGACAGTGATCCGTAGATTGGATCCGACTTGCAGTCACTCCTCAATTTAATTCCCCGTCCTTCTCACTGGTACTTGCTGACACCTGTCGATTTTCTCGATTCTAGCTTCTCCCGCCTTGTGACAAACCCCAACTTTGGTCTTCGGCCTCATTCCATTGTTCATTCGGTGCCATGAGGGTTCTCCATTTCGATCTGCTTGAGGGTTCTGTTAATGTCTTCCTGGTTCGGTGTTTTGTGCGATGAAGTCCTCGCCGAGATGGTAACTCTGTTGACAATCTGTCTTTCGTTTGCGGTATGAATGATTCTAGTCGAAACTAAAACGACTCTGTTGTTCTTTATTGTAATGTGTTTTGCAGGCTCCTTTGATTCTGTTCGTTAACTATCCCGTTTGTGTTACAGGTCGGACTTTCAGTCTATGCCAACGGTCTTTCTCAATCGACCTCTTTCACCTCCAAAGTAAGTTAAAATTCCATGCTTTAATCTACTCTGCACCTTACTCAATCACTAATGTGTCTTGTTCCTTGATAGCAGGTTCTTGCATTCGATTTGGTCACCTCTCTCGATGCCGCCTTTCCAGTCACATGTGAATGTCACAATATGTGTGGTTTCGTTTTCGTTGTAACATATCTTTCAATTTCTTCGTCCAGGTTCTGGCTCTTCCGGGTTCTAACCTGTCTCCTTTTCTATTCTTGCAGGTTACCCAGAACTGCTTGACACCAAGTGTTCGTTTTGCTGTAAACGAAAGGAAAACAAACCGGCCCAGACTAAAAAAGAAAGGGTAGGGTCGTTTTGGTTATAAGTCTATAGTTAACTTCGTAATAGGGTTACACATTTTTCTGGTTCCCGCTCTTTCAGTTGTTATGGTCTCGTTGGTTATTTTGCCAAACCCTACTCTGTCATTCCATGGCATAAGGTTTTGGTGCGTTCTATTTTACTTGGTTTGAAATTCTCAATTTACCATACTATGAGCGCTGTTCGCTCGGGTTTAGAAACCCTTCCACGCACTTTTTGTAATAAACAGTGGGGTTACAAACTGTATAATTAAACAAGCTTTCGTATGTTTAAAGAGACTCTTTTTCGATTCAATCAATTCTAAAGAAAATTTGTGCTTTACTTGGAAATTTGTTGGCGGAATGTAGATAATGGTGACTGGATGCTTCTTAACTCTTCTTGCTGGAAATTTGTCCTTGTGCGCTGTAACTTTTAGTTCTCCGCTTGTGCAATTTCTTTCTTTGTCATGTATATTGGTTGTCTTCTCCTTATGCATAAATGCTTACTATCTGCAATGGTTTCAACTCTTTGTTCTTTGGATTACAATGCATATCAATATTGACAATAAAATACAGTAAATCAATACATAAAAGAGTTTGTTGTAGATTTAAATTGACAGCTGGTTTTCATTAAAAAAACTCTAGTTCTTCTGGTCTTCCCTGGCTGGAGATTCGAACCTTACATCTCATCTTTTTTCTATTTAAATACTTGCAAGTGTATAACAGTTTCTTGCTTTCGGTTGAACTGACAACCAGAATGTGTCTAACTGCCTAGCCAGTTTCTTTTAAAAAGGAAACAAACAAACTTCTAACTAACTACAAAAACTAAAACAGTTTATAATCCTAGTCTTATTGTCTTTGTCCAATTTCTGAATAATGAAAATAATTAAAACACAGGTTTAATAACCTGTCCATCAATACGTGAAAATTATTTTCTTTGAGACAGTCAACCATCTTTTGTCTCCTCGGAGCTGGATGCTCCTGCATCAGAATCTAAATTAATTGCAAATCTCTAAATATTTTAAAAAGTTGATTTATAATGCTTAAATAACCGAATTTATAAAATTTCAATTATATTTTAAAATATATTTAAATATTTAATTCCAAAATCATCTGCAATTGAGAAATTGCACCAGATGTTGCAAAGGAAATGCCATAAGGAAGTAGTGTAGGAAAAAGTAGCATTAAATTGTTACTCTTCCATGATGACAGTGAAAGAGCCAATTTTGGATCTTAGTTAAAGAGGGGGGTCTCACGAATTGCATCATTGATATGACAAAAGTGTCCGTCCTATCACGTTCTCTCTTTTTGGTAAATTATTTGTTGTAGTTGTTGTAGCGATAGAAAATATCTCTATCCTTAGAAATTATTGACAAGAAGGTCGTGATTTGGCCTTTTGTTGAAACATCCATATGTATTTTGACTCAAAACACTTGTGTTTGAAGTATTTGAATGATTCGAAACCCTATTTATGTATACCAACTTTACTTGAGATTCAATTTCTTGCTATTGATATAACTCTGTTGGGTTCCATTCAAATGATCCATTTAAGTTGTTCCCCAATTTAAACTCTAGGAAGCATTTGTATGTGATGTGGACTTTAAAACTTTTTCAACCTCTACATTTTTTGGAAAATATTTATTTTCCTTTAAATTTTTCAATACTTGAGGAAATTAAATTTAAATTTTATAATAAAACTAAAGTTATAATTAAATTTGGAATTTGAAAATTGAAATTAAAATAAAAATAAATCAATCATATATATATATTGTATTTAGCTAAAAATTTATTATAAAATTAATTAAAATTCCAAATTGAATAGAACAAAATTGAAATGATAAAATTGAAACTATTCAAATTTAAATTGATGTTAATGCATATAGATGACACATAAAACAAAAATTATAGAAGAAAGACAAAGCAACATTGATATAAAAATTACAAAAGCTCTTGTGTGGTGTGAATTCAAACCTTATCCATCTTTCAACAAAAGTAATATAAATAGCCTTAATAAAACAAATATGATGCACCTAATAGATGGAATGAATCTAAATTAATTGCAAATTTCTAAATATTTTAGAAAATTGATTTATAATGTTTAAATAACTAGAATGAATCTAAATTAATTGCAAATCTCTAAATATTTTAAAAAGTTGATTTATAATACTTAAATAACTGAATTTATAAAATTTCAATTATATTTTAAAATATATTTAAATATTCTGAAAATCTAATAAAAGAAAAATCATACAGGTAACATTCCAAAATCATCTGCAATTGAGCAATTGCACCAGATGTTGCAAAGGAAATGCCATAAGGAAGTAGTGTAGGAAAAATTAGCATTAAATTGTTACTCTTCCATGATGAAAGTGAAAGAGCCAATTTTGGATCTTAGTTAAAGAGGGGGGTCTCACAAATTGCATCATTGATATGACAAAAGTGTCCATCCTATGACGTTCCCTCTTTTTGGAAATTTGTTGTAGTTGTTGTAGCGATAGAAAATATCTCTATCCTTAGAAATTATTGACAAGAAGACAATGATTTGGCCTTTTGTTGAAACATCCATATGTATTTTGACTCAAGACACTTGTGTTTGAAGTATTTGAATGATTCAAAACCCTATTTGTGTATACCAACTTTACTTGAGATTCAATTTCTTGCAATTGATATAACTCTCTTGGGTTCCATTCAAATGATCCATTCCCCAATTTAAACTCTAGCAAGCATTTGTATGTGATGTGGACTTTAAAACTTTTTCAACCTCTACATTTTTTGGAAAATATTTATTTTCCTTTAAATTTTTCAATACTTGATGAAATTAAATTTAAATTTTATAATTAAACTAAAGTTATAATTAAATTTGGAATTTGGAATTTGAAATAAAAATAAAAATAAATCAATCATATATATTGTATTTAGCTAAAACTTTATTATAAAAATAATTAAAATTCCAAATTGAATAGAACAAAATTGAAATGATAAAATTGAAACTATTCAAATTTAAATTGATGTTAATGCATATAGATGACACATAAAACAAAAATTATAGAAGAAAGACAAAGCAACATTGATATAAAAATTACAAAAGCTCTAGTGGTGTGAATTCATGTCTCTTGGTCTTTGCATTGACTATTATATCTACAATTTTTAATTATCATTAGAATATTGAATTGTTTTAAAATATTGCTAATGAAATATATGAATTGGGGTAAAAGTG
Organism: Pinus albicaulis; assembly: GCA_034641835.2. Taxonomy (NCBI): domain Eukaryota; kingdom Viridiplantae; phylum Streptophyta; class Pinopsida; order Pinales; family Pinaceae; genus Pinus; species Pinus albicaulis. The sequence continues at coordinate 39,740,753 of CM076576.1, forward strand.
ATTGTAACAACATATAACATTGGTAAATTAAGAACATAAATGTATTATTCAATTTATTACCAAACCAGTAAGCAATCACATAAAAAATCAAAGACAATATTTATAGTGAGAAGGAAGTCTAGTAATAGGAGAGAAACCCACTATTAAAAAAGAAAAATACTAATCTTTAAATCAAATCAAGCTAGAAGATCTAGATGTAAGTCGAGTAATAGGAGGGAAACCCACTATTAAAAAAGAACAATACTAAACTTTAAATCAAATCAAGCTAGAAGATCTAGAAGTATAATTTTCACTACTCAACTCTAAGTGATTATATGATCAATATTTATACTGAGAAGGAAGTCGAGCAATAGGAGGGAAACCCACTATTAAAAAGGAACAATACTAGTCTTTAAATCAAATCAAGCTAGAATATCTAGATGCATAATTTTCACTACTCAACTCTAAGTGATGATATCATCAATCAATGTGTAATTACAATTCATATGACTATGTCTATTTATAGTCCAAATTCATTCCACAATGTTAATTGGTAAAATCAAAATTGATTGATTATACATTATATGCATGATTACACAATAGATATGATCATCTGTTTGAAAATTTTAATACCATGAATATTAAAATGAATAAATGAAATTCACATATTAAACTCACATTAAAGTATGAAACACATTATTAACTATTGAAATAAAAAAACATAGTCAATTTGTTTACTTGGTGAGTAGATATTATTAATGATTAGTCTCAAACTTTACTTGTTAATCAAATTATCCACTAGGTAAATGGATTAGATAAACCTAAGTTAGGAGTAAAAATTTCTATGCACAAGGCATAATTGAGTGTGTAGCTATCTCTTGTTTGATTCATATTTATAATGAAATTCAGAAAGCTATACATCAATCACTATATATAGTAAATGATTTTCACTTTCCAAACTATCAAACATCTCAGATTACTAATGAATAAAATATTTATGCTATAGACTTATAAATTATGAGAACAATTAATAGATTATTTATATATTGATATTTATAGTGTAGATTGAGGGAAAAATTGAGTGCAATCACTTTCGAAGAAAGTTATAAATATAAAATCATACCATTGGAAACTTCATTTATTTCTCTTACTTATTTTCTATGAAATTTACTACACTAAAAAAAATTCCCTCAAAACTCCACACATTCAAGATACACTTTAAGTGCTAATTATTAGAATTTATATGTTTTTATTGTTTTTTATTAGATAATTTTAAATAAAATTCTAAATATATAAATCCACTTATATTTTTAATTTTAAATAATTATGTAATTGAATTTATAATATTAGAAAATGTTAGATTTTACTACACTAAAAAAAAATTACCTGAAAAATACACACATTCAAGATACACTTTAAATGCTAATTATTAGAATTTATATGTTTTTATTAGATAATTTTGAATAAATTTCTGAATATCTAAATCCACTTATGTTTTAATTTTAACTAATTATGTAATTATCCTGAATATATAAATCCACTTATATTTTAATTTTAACTAATTATATAATTGTATTTATAATATCAGAAAATGTTAGATTTTACTACATTAAAAAAAATTCCCTAAAAAATCTACACATTCAAGATACACATTAAGTACTAATTATTAGAATTTATATATTTTCATTGTTTTTATTAGATAATTTTAAATAAATTTCTAAATATATAAATTCACTTGTATTTTAATTTTAACTAATTATGTAATTAAATTTATAATTTCAGAAAATGCTTCACGCTGAATTTTTTCCCAACTACTTCATGTTTCACTGTTTGATAGTGGAAGGTGATATTACAGAAGGAATGTTTCACTAAATAAAGCAGAGTGGAAGGTGATATTACAGAAGGAATGTCTGCTTAGGTCGTTTTCATCGAGTACAAGAAGCCTGGATTAAAATAATTTGCAGCCTACTGCGTTGTTAGAGATCTCGCCGGTCCTGTTGGCTTTCCGCTTGGCTGCCTCGACTGCAACTGCAATGCTTACTTCCACGGGCTTATCATATCCTCTCATGGAAGCCGCCTCCAATGCCTGTCAATGAAAGAATAAAAATTCAATAAAGATATATTGCTAAAATTAAAATTATCTAAGCACACTCTAGCACCTGCCAACGCCACGCCGCCCGCCGGCTCGAGCTCATGGAAAGACCTCACATTCGGACCTGTAGCGGTGGATGAGCCCGACGGATTTAACATTATCAGGAACTTCCAACATCAGGAAACACAGGTTTCTTTTGAACTTGCAGCAAGGAGACTTGGCTTCGCCTGCGTCGCTGCCGCCATGGCCATCGAAGACTACATAGAACGCCATTGGCTTTCATTGTCAATGAAAATCTGTGCGACCTGTGTCAAATTTTCATCTGGTCTATTTTTCTTTTGAGAAGTTCATTATTTTTAAAACTGTTTTTTTATATCACCGATTAATAATAACTGTATTTAATCTGAAGGTTGAGAATGTTTCAATCGTTTAACATTAACATCAATGATACATAATGATACACCTGGCAGTTAGGAAAGTTGTTTTCAAATAAAGACGCTTTACAGCGTAATTATTATTTAAATGATTTCTACTGGTAATGAGAAAACTAGCTTTACATCAACTAATTATTAAATTAAATTATTAATTAAATGATTATTACTGGTAATGGGAAAACTAGCTTTACATCAACCAATTATTAAATTAAATTATTAAATAAATGAATACTACTGGTAATGGGAAAACTAGTTTTACATTAACCGATTATTAAATTAAATTACTAATTAAATGAATATTGAATTATCAAGTACAGTAATAATATATTTTTAAATTAAATTATTAAATGATCACATTAAATTAGAGTAATAATATAGTATTAAATTATCAAATTAAATTAGAGTAATAATTGATTATTATTTTTAAGGTAATATTTGTATTATCTATCAGAATTGTACATTTATTACATACATTGTAATGGCATTCTAGTTGATAAGAATCCAAGCTTCATTGTTACAAAAATTGGTGGAACTTAATTATGACATAGTTGTTTATATATGGTCAAACTAAAACATAGAAAAACTAAAACAATGGAAGCTTCAGGGAAGCATGACTAGATGACAAATTGAGTACATGAACATAGAAAAATATAACACATCGTAGAAAACCATAACCAAGGCCAATTTCAATGCAACTATTCCTTGCTATCTAGATGGAAATCACACCAGAATTCAGAAAATGACTATTCAGCCGCTCCTTCCCCACCTCTTAACACCTTCATGCTCCACATCTTCCTTCCCTTGTGTCTCCTCCTCATGAAATGACAAGAAGACCACTCTATTAGTTTAAACTCCCATGTGAAGCTCCCTATCATAAATGATCAAAGAGGTGACTAGTGTTGGGTTGGCATTTATTTGAGCCATCACTTGAGAGCCCAATGTGTCTGCCCCACTTGCTATCATGGGAACCCTTACTTGGCAAGCATTAGCATCTGGTTGAGTAATAACATATTATTAACTTAAATTACTAATTGAATTATTTGCTTGAATAATAAATTAGTAATATTTTCTTTAATAAATGAAATTATTATGAAAATATTTGTTGCGTTGTTCAATTCAAGAAGTGTAAATCATAAAGAATAAATTTAGAAATGTATTTATTGCAAAAAGATTGCCACCCTAATAATGTGATAAAGGAAAATTATTTATTAGTAGATATCTTTAAGAAGGTGGTTGGTTACTTTTAATTTTAATTGAATAATTTTTTTAGTTTTATTTTACTTATGGGTAAGTAAACACTTTTTTATTAAAAAAAAAAATGGTAGAAAAATAAACTAAAACTAGACATTTATGAGGAAAATATTATTAGAAGAAAAACCACTAGGTAGGAAGGGAATTAGAGTAAATTTTTATTACAACAATAACAAAATCTATTACATTCCACTCACTTCTTTTCACTCATACCCCTGTAAAAATAAATTTCATTAGATAACATTTGTCCCATACCATGAGTTACCGATACCTATCCAATACCATGAGTTACCCATACCATGGGTGCAGACAACTTTTACTTTGAATCTCTCACTTGAGACCAAATAGAAGCTTGAGGGAATATAATTGACATTTTTTCTCTCTCCTCTCTAGTAATCCTTTCCCAAGATGTCTTTTGTCAGGTTTGCATTATTCCAACCAAGGTTTTACAAAGCTCCTGGTTATTTTTTGGAAAAATAAGTTGTTAACATATCTTTAGTGTATAGCATCCCATCATCTAACACTTCACAAATCCAATGATATCGAACATTAATGTGCCTTGTTTCATAATGATATGTTGAGTTTTTTGTTAAATGAATGATTCTCTAACTATCACAATGCAACACATATTGGTATTGTTTTATTCCCAACTCACCTAAAAATCATTGCATCCACAACATCTCTTTGCAATATTTTGTGGCAATTATGTATTTTACCATTGTTATAGAGAGGGTTCCTACTTTCTATAGTCTAGACATCCTATACATTGTTGCACATGTAAAATCATATAGATAATAAATGGTGGACTTTCTAGTATCCACATATACAACCATATTTGAATATGTATAACCTTCAAGAACACAATTATTATTATCAAAACATAAACAATAATTACTAGTACTCTTGAGATACCTCAAAATCCACTTAAACACTTACCAATGTTGTTTGCCTGGATTTGCAAGGAACCTACTCATTACCTATTGAATATGGAATATTTGGACAGGTACATACCATGGAATACATCAAGCTACTAATCGTTGAAGCATAAGGGATTTTACTCATTTCCTCCTTGTCATCATAAGGGCACAAATCAACACTGAGTTTTAAGTGTGACATTAGGGATGTACCAACCAGTTTGGCATCCTTAATATTGAACTCGTCTAATACCTTCTCAATATATTTTTCTTGTGATAGAAGCAACATTTTGTTCTTTTTGTCACACATAATCCTCATGCCCAATATTTATTTTTCTAGACTTAAATATTTCATTGAAGTTTGACTACCCAAATATTTCTCTAACCTATTGATCATGTTCTTATCGTGTCCAACAATTAGCATATCATCCACATAGAATAGAAGTATGATATGCTTTTCTTGGTCATACCTTTTGATGTAGACACAATGATCAATCTCTAGTATTTTGAAGCCATGCTCTAGCATAAATGAATCAAACTTCTTAAACCATTGGCGAGGTACATGTTTCGGCCCATAAAGGGTCTTCTTCAACTTGCGGACAAGGTTATGTTTACCTTTTACCTTGAATCCTTCTATTTGTTCCATAAAAAAATTCTCATTCAATTCTCCATGAAATAAAGTTGCTATCACATCTAATTGTTCACATTCCAAGTCTAAAGCAACAACAAGATCAAGGATAACTCTTATGGATCACATTTTAACAACAAGTGAAAACAAATTTGTAATGTCAATACCTTCTTGTTGCAAAAATCCCTTTGCCACTAACCTCGCTTTGTATATTTCTGTATTCTCTTTACCCTCATCTTTTGTATAAATTAATTGTAGATCCAATACTGCTTATGTAATGTTCTAAAACATAAGACTCAAATCTACTCTACTCATCTGCAGAAAGTAATTCACGATTGAGAAGAAATATCAAAACATGCGACATGAATCAATTAACATACATAACATGAGGATATATCTAGGGGAAAGAAACTGCTCAAAACCCATTCCTATATGTATTGCATTAATCGGAAAATAGAGAAGAAATAAAATGTTTGTTCAAGCCCGAACAATCTTTGCACAAGTATAATCTATCTCACTACTTCACAAGCCTGCTCTAGTCAATACTTACCAAATTTATGCTTGCCCAAGTCCCTATTTCCTTACATTGTTTCCTTCAAAATTTTTCTCTATTATTTAGGGAAATTCCTCATCCATAACTGCACAATCCCTATAGGCCCTTCTCTGGCTGCATGCGCCACCTGTACAAGTTGGATAATTATACAATTGATAGTACATTTCCATTGAAATCCAATCTCAACTGGGTAACTCGTATATCATGCACGCATGAGTTAATTATGGAAGATTTATTAATTAAATGGTTGATCACTAAGTACACACCCCACTACTATACCTCCCACTAGTTTCTCCAACAGTTGGAACTAGTTTAGATGACTTTAACTTAGTTTAACTGAATTAAATTATTACAACTCAAATTCAACTCAACCTAGGCTCCTAAAATTTAAGAGACACTCTACATGACTCAAGTTAGCCCTCAAATCGAATTAATAGAGCCAACTAAGTCAAGCTAATTTAGTTAACAAATTTGTGTTGTCTTGTGATGTGGAATTACAATTTTCTCCTAATTTAATTCAAGGGAAAATTAAATCATGCTTTTTTTCTTGTTTCCATTTTTAACACTCCCTCTCAACAAGAAAGGGATTATTAGATACCCCAATCTTGCCTCTATGGAATTAGAATTTTCCTCTTGAAAACTCCTTTTTTAATACATATGCATCATGTTCCTCTATATGAATGTATTCCAACAACATAATTTGTCTTTGCACACAATCTCATCGATGGTGATACCAGATGTTGATATGCTTGGATCGATTATGAAAAACTGGATATTTAGAGAGTTTGATACAACTTTGATTGTCATAGTAAATCACAGTAGGATCCATCATCTAACTAAATAACCCAAAAAGAATCTTCCTCATCCAGATAGCTTCACAAGTTTATTGACTAGCATCCATGCACTTTGCTTCTGGTGAACTAAGTGAAATTTATCTCTACTTCCTGCTATACCAGGAAATTGTTGTTGACCCAATACTGAAGACTCCTCCTGAAGTGCTATTATGATATGATGGAATACTTGCCCAATTTGCATCTGTGAAGCCTTGAAGCTTATCTCCCTCTATCCATTTGTACCAAATGTTGGAAATGATGAGAGGGGGGTGAATTAGTATTTCTTTTCAATTTTTAATTTTACTAGTTATATCACTTATATTTAGAACACAAAATGAACATTGATGGAATTGATACTTTTATTAATTTCTTATTTACATAAGTAAAGTACAATAATGATATAGGATTCCAACCCTAAATGAAGACTCTAATCTTCCAGGCTCCAACCTGTAATGTACCAAGCACTGACTTGGTCTTTCCAAGGCTCCAACCTTGTCAATTTGATGCACCAACCCTATCTCTAGTATAGGCTTCGACCTGGTTTCTTGAGGACTCCAGTCCTTCAGGGCTCCAACCCTATCTTCACTTCATCAAAATGTGTTTGGTTATTCTTCATGACTCCCAAAGTCTTCTTCAACGAGCCATGTCGCACTTAGTCTCCATGTCACATCATCAATGACAACATTTTCTTCTTATAAGGTGTCACCACTGCTCTTCGTCGTACCCAAACAATTTCTCCAAGTTACCTCATGATGGCTTCAACAATGCATCATCATATTCCAAGATCACTCAAGGCTTCTCAACAAAATATATTCAATTTGGAACCTTCTTCAAGGCCATTCCATGAGGGGTTTAGACATGCATTACAAGGTCAACCAATATCCTCAAGAATGTCTCCACAATTTTCTTCTACAAGTGTCTTTAATAGGTATGAACACCAAATCCTTAACAAGTTACTTCAACAAGACTTCACGTCTTCAAGATGTTTTCAAATGGCTCCAAGATCAACTCTAAGTTCTTAACACTTCAAGAATATGTATTTCAATTCCTTTATAATCCCTTAGAGACAAGGTAGAGGACTATCTGATTTTCTAGGCAGTGATCCAAGCCTCCAAAAACTGTTTCCATAGATTTCTTCAAATTCTGGTTCTAGTCTTCACAAGTCTTGCACAAAAAATGGCTTCCAAAAATTTCACTCAAATTTTCTTCTAGTCTGCAATACCCAACTCCAAATAATGTCTTCACCGACTGCTTTAACAGTAGACAAAAATATCTCTTAATTATGCTTTATAAACTGCTTCAAATAAAACTTCATATACTTTCAGAAAACACCCTCTATAATTTTCTTCAAAAAAAACTTAACAACTGCTCCATGTATGTTGTAAACAGTGCCCAATAAGTTTCTCTCGAAATATCTCAAGAAAAATGCTCAAAAGATTCAATGATGCCAAAAAAACTCCAAACTATGTATCACAGGTCTGTAATGTTTTATGCACTGATCTGAATTATCCACATATATGTCCTCAAATAGACACCTCTCCACAACACTATTCTGAACCCACAGACTACCACATATTTTTTCCAAATTCTGAGCCTTCAATGAGATTTAAATAGTTACTTAAGTTTGAGCTAACCTGAGCACTGTCCTGAAGCTACTCCACAATACTGTCATAAATCTGAATTTTGCTGCAATGTAGTTTCTCCACAGATCCATAATACCACAGAAGTATTCCTCCTCAGTCTTCTTAAAAAATTTCCCAAATAGTGTTTTATAATGTGCTCCTCAACCTCCTTTTAATACTCAATCTCAGAAAATATCACCGAAATCTGATGATTAAAATGAGGACGAAAATATGTATTTATAGTGTTTTTCGCTCGTCAAATTGAAGGGGCATGTCTCTGGAGTAGGGCTAGCACAAGTCGGCTCAAGGACATATTTATTTTCTTAGCTTGAAAAATTCATATCTCCCAAACCACTTGGAGTTTCGGTCCAAGTAATAGCTCATTGGAAAGAAAAAAATATTCTCTAAAGATGGCATAGGTATCAAATTGAGAGGCTGCCTCTAATATAGTAAAAAACATTTTTTAATGTGACTGGTCATTAATTAGTGCAGAATTTGAGGTAGGGCAGATAAGCTTCTCTTGTTAGGCTTCTTCATGGTTTTTGGCTTCTTCATTGTTTAACACCTTCATCATAGGATCATGGTAGGACATCAACGATGAGTGTATTACATAGTGGTGCAGTGATATGTTATAAGAAATATCATTACGAAGGTCTCTTTTAATCAGCAATCACATCATCACTTAGTATTCCAATCTTCATAAAACACCTTCATTAAGTGTGGTCACATAAGAGTATAACATCATCACAAGTATAGCTTCATAAAGTATAGTTCTTCACATCATGGGCTTGTCCTTAGGGACTAGATCACCAATCAGACACTTGGAAACTTCTTATGGCAAGATATAATCATCTGGAACCAAGCATCTCAAGAATATTGACATCTTAGTGAAAGCCATATTGACATCAATGACAACCTTGATTAACACCAAAGACCATACTGAGTAGTGCCTCTGAGGTATCTCAACACATGTTTGGCCCCCTTCCAATACAATTTGGTTGCCTTAACCATTGCTTGACTAAGATGGTTAACTACATAACACATGTTTCGTCGTGTGTTCACCAAATACATGAGTGAACCCACAAGCTTCCTATAAATAGTGGCCTCCACCTCCTCACCTAAAGTGGCATCCTCTTTCCTCCAAATTCCTGCTAGATAAGTGTCCATGGGTTTTCTACTCTCCATGCAGAAATTCTTCAGTATCTCGTTGGCATACTTTCCCTAAGAGACAAATAGTTTCCCATCTCTTTTCCATACTTCCAAATCGAGGAAATAATGCATGAGTCCTATGTCCTCCATCTTGAATTCTCTTGCAAGATAATCTTTGCAAGGTTTGATCAAATTCTCATCACCGGTTAAAATCAAATCATCAACATATAATACTATAATCAACAATCTACCTTCAACAACAATATGGTAAAGGTTTGCATTTGCTTCACTTTTGGTGAAGCCCAACCTAGTGAAATAATTGTCGATCCTAGTTTACCAAGCACTAGGTGCTTGTTTCAATCCATACAAAACTCGGTTGAGTCTGAACACATACGACTCTTTGTCGAAGGTATCAAATCCTTTTTATTATTTAATGTAAACCTCCTCCTCAATCACTCCATTAAGGAATGTTGTCCTCACATCCATCTGATGGATCTTCCATCCCACCTGCATTGTAAGTGCTAAAATTGATCTGATATAAGGGTACCTTGCTACTGGAAAAAAGGTTATCCAGGTGGATATTGGTGGCCACCCACCTATTCCACTTGGGGCCCCACCATTGTTTCTTTCAATTTTTCAGTTTCCTTAATTGTAGGACATTTTACTATTTTTAGCAGTTTTTTCAGGTCCTGAACTTTCGGAGCCATTTTGAGGCCCTAAACAATGTTTATTGGGAAAAACAAGAGAAACATAGAATAAAATTCTATGTTTCTATAATCAAAATTTATAGTCCTCAGATAGATAATTCTAACGAGGTATTGTGTGTGTCAAACAGAGATCGTATGCCAAAGTTACGTCCCCGGGAAGTTGATGTACCGATTTACCCAAACGTGGCTCATAGTTTTGGCGCTTCATCTCTTAGGGTTAGGTTTTTGGATTTTTAGGGTTTTCCATTATTCTCAATAGTAAATAGGCCCTCTAGCCTCATTTTAACATAGTTCAAAGGCATGTATCCACCACATATCTTCTCAGAGATAAGCTACCAACGCCCTAACTAGTCTATTTCCATTTTCTCTGTAAACAAATTTCAGTTCTTTGATATTAATGAAATGAAGTGTTATTTCTGCTGAATATTTGTATCTATGGTTATATGTGTATTATGTTACATTCCTTCATAAATCCGGATCAAAATGTCTCCTCATAATCAATTCCCTCCACTTGAGAGAACCCCTTGGCCACAAATTTGGCCTTGTGTTTCTCGATGCTTTTGTTTGTTGCTTGCTTCACCTTGTAGTTCCACCTTGAACCTACCACTGAATTTTTCTTTGGTCTTGGGACCACTTCCCAAACACTATTTGTGACTATGGATTTATATTCCTATACCATGGCATCAACCCATACTGGATTCTGCACGGTTTCCTCGAATGAGGATGGTTCCGTCTCAACTAGCTCACTCATCATATCCATGTACCTAGTGTACCAATACGGTGACCTCCTACACTTGTGTTGTGATGTGGGTGATCCCACATTCTCTCTAGCATCATGCAATAGTATTTCAACTTCCGTGGTGTGCTTCCTTCCATCTCTAGATGTCTCTACATGAGTGGGTGCTTCCACTCTCTACTCCTCTTCTTGTGGTTGCTCCATAAAATCTTGAGGTTCTTCTTTTGGATCCAAAGGTGGATCCAAAGGCTCCTCATCTACATGCAACTGAAGCTCCCTCTCAAGGGAACATATCATGGCCTTCAAACTTCACATATCTATGAACAATTGTCATCCTGTGAGATGGTAGGTACACCTGATAGTTGTGAAGTGTATTAGTCTACCCCATAAATATGCCCAACTTTGTTGTCAGCTCTAGATTTTTCCTTGCATCCTTGGAAACATGAAAGTAAACTAATGAACCAAAGATCCTGAAGTGTGACACATCTAGTTTCTTCCCTGAAAAAAGCTTCTTCTAGTGTACTCATCTTGAGAATCCGGTGAGGACTCATCTTCTGCACATATATCATTGTGTTCCATGCTTAAGCCAACAAGTGCAATGGTAGGCCCTGATCATGCAACATCGTGCATGAAACTCCCATAATACTTATGTTATTCCTCTCAACAACCCCATTCTGTTGTGGGTTATGGGGTGCTATTAACTCTTGTTGAATTCATTCTTTTTCACATAAGTTGTTGAACTCATTCGACACATATTCCCCACCATTATCGCTCTTGAGAGCGTTCACTTCTAGTGTCTTTCTCAACAAGTGCTTTAAATTCACAAAATTTTGAGAATGTATGGTGTTTCTTCTGCATGAAGAATATCCAACACTTAGATGAGAAATCATCTACAAATATAAATAATACCTGGGCTTGGCCGTGGAGGATGTTGAGAAAGGTCCACACACATATGAGTAAACTCATTTGAGGACTGCTTGCACTCTATTATCCTTATCATGAAAGGTGTATTTGGTGTACTTCCCCAGTGTACACCCTTTGCATGTATCTCTCTTATCTAGTGCACCATTGGGAAGGCTTGTAGAAATATGTTGCATGATATTCAAAGCTCTATGGTGCAAATAGCCAAGTCTCCTATGCCATAATTCACCGATGTCTTGGCTTTTCACCTTATCTTCTTTCGTGCTCAAAGAAGCACAATATTCTACATCCAATTTGTAGAGGTTCTTCACCTGAACCCTGATCTGCTCCACTTGTCCCGTGGAGATGTAACGAAGGAAATCCTTTCCTTTGCTAAATATCACATTGTATCCACGGTCTTCCAACATAGCAACTAAAACTAAATTCTTCCTCGAACTCAAAACATACATGAATTTTTTTAATGTGAGAGTAGAACCAGACTCCCTCTGAAAAGTAACTGTATCAATATCGGTCGTGTTATACCTTCCATCATCTCCCATACTTATGTGCATTTGGAGGTCCTTCTCCTCCAAGTCACTGAAAAAATATTTGTTTCTCATCATATGGAATGAGGCTCCATTATTTGGATACCACACACTACCCATGATCGATGTCACCATGCATGCAATGAGGGTGAGATCCAAATCAAATTTTGAAGCTAGAGCTTCACCTATCGCTCCACCGAAGGGCTTATTGTCGGCATTCTTGTGAGAACACTTCATGGCATAGTGTCCTAGCTCATGACAGTGAAAACATTTAATATTCAAGAAGTATTTCTTCTTTCCTTCCTTACTAGAATCTCCTTTGGATTGGGATTTCTTCCCTTTCCCTTTATTTTCCTTTCTAGGCATAGTTCTCCTCATCTTCGACCTTGGATGAGGTCTTGTCTCTAGTGTTTCACCTGAACTCTTCATGTACCAAATCTTACCATAATATTTCGTAGTTTGGTAGCTTCTCCCTCCCATTGATAGAATCCTGGCAGTTGTGCCACCTCTTGGGAAGGCATAGAAGTGCTAGGCTTACCAGATCATCTTCTACAACTGTAACGCCAACGCTCCCAAGTTCATCATGACATTGTATGAACTTGTCTAGGTACTGTGGTATTGTTTCAACCTTATGCATTTTGATATTCCGAAGCTTGTATTTGAGTGCCAACTTCTTGTGGTCACTACTGTTTTGGAAAAAATCTGTCCATTTCTACCACATTACATATGGAGTTTCTTTCCCGTGGATATTAGAGACAATATAGTCTCGTACTCCCTCTAATATGATCCTCCTCGCCTTGGCGACACTCTTCTTCCAATTTTCTAGATCTTAGGCATCACCTGGTGCTAGTTTCAGGTCATCATTATCAATGAGTTCCTTCAACCCATTATCTTCCATGACTGCCTCCATCCAGTCCTTCCAAAAAATGTAATTCGAGCTACCCTCAAGGGAATACTCGAGCCTTAGACAATAGAATGTCATCCTGCTATCTCTGAAGAATAGACATGTAAACTCATTCCTCCTGCAAAGATAACTTCAAATTATCTTCTCTACTATGAATATAGCTCTGATACCATGTAGAAATTAATTGTAGATTCAATATTTCTCATATAATTTTCTAAAACATAAGACTAAAATATACTCTACTTATCCACAGAAAGAAATTCATGATTGAGAATCAATATCAAAACATGTGACATGAATCAATTAACACACCTAACACGAGAATATATCTAGGGCAAAGCCACTGCTCAAAACCACTTCCTATTTGTATTGCATTAATCAAGAAATAGAGAACAAATACAATTCTTGTTCAAGCCTAGACAAACTCTGCACAAGTATAATCTATCTCACTACTTCACAAGCCTGGTCTGGTCAATACTTAACCAAATTTCTACTTCCCCAAGTCCCTATTTCCTTTTGTTGTTTCCTTGGGGAATTTTCCCCTGTTATTTAGGTAAATTACTTATCCATTTCTGCACAATCCCTATAGGCCCTTCTCTGACTGCATGCACCACCTGTACAACTTGGATAATTATACAACTGATAGTACACTGCCCTTGAACTCCAACCTCAACTAGGTAACTCGTAGATTATGCATGCATGAGTTAATCATGTTTGATTTATCAGTTAATTGGTTGATCACTAAGTACACACCCCACTACTAGACCTCCCACTAGTTCCTCCAACAGTTGGAACTAGTTTAACTGACTTTAACTCAATTTAACTGAATTAAATTATTACAACTCAAATTAAACTCAACCTAGGATCCAAAAATTTAGGAGACACTCTGCATGACTCAATTTAGGCCCTTAACTTGAATTAATTGAGCCAACCAAGTCAAACGAACTTAGTTAACACATTCTTGTTGTATTGTAATGTGGAATTACAATTGTATCCTAATTTAATTCAAGGGAAAATTAAATCATGGTTTTTTTTCATGTTGCCATTTTCAACATGTTTAATCCTCTATACCCATTTTTTTATAGGTAATTTATTCCTTTTGGAAGCTTCACTAACTCCTAAGCTTTTTTTTCCAACAAAGGTTCCATTTCTTCCTCTATTGTTTTCTCCAACTTTTTGTTAGTTTCCACTTCACAAGCTTCTTGAAAATAATGAGGTTCACATTCATCAGTTAGAAAAATATATTTTCGGGGTGGATACCTATTTTGAGAGATTATGAGGTCTAGTAGACCTGCGATCCAACTATGGTGGTGTGATTTTGTTAGGTCCCTATATTACTAGTATAGTCCCTTATTGTTGCTAGTGTAACCCCCTTATTGTTATTATTGTAGCCTTGTAGCCCCCATATTGTTATTATTGTGCCCTTAAATTATTATTGTTAGGTCGACTAGGATTACATTGTGGCCCCATGGACTCCTATATATAGAAAGGAGGTTTTGTAATTTGTATCATCCAAGAATTGTTCATTCATGTAATGTATCGGAGGTTTCCCCCTCGAAGTGGCTTATTTCTAAGGTGTTGATATCTCTTTTCTTCTATTTTTGGAGTTGGTTTCGCAACATTTGGTATCAGAGCTTTGGATTCTAGGGTTTTTTCTGCTCCAAACCGGTCATCATGGAATTGTCGCCATAAATTTTTTTCTACGAAGGTTCAGAAGATGAAATTTTTAGAGTACAAAGCCAAAATCCTGAGGAACATCATCGCAAAATTTTAGAGCTTGGTTTGCAATATTTTTAGAGATATGAACTGTGGAAGTTAGGGCTTTTTGCAGGCTCCTGAATTTAACCTAAACAGGTCATCGCGGCATTTGCGCTATAACTTGTTTTCTACGAAGTTTTAGAAGTTGAAATTTTTTGAGAGCGAAGCCAAAATCTTGAGGAATATTGTCGCAAAATTTCAGAGCTTGGTTCACAATATTTTTGGAGATATGATTTGTGGAAGTTAGGTCTTTTTCAGGCTCCCGAATTTCATCTCAAAGAGGTTATCGTGGGAAAATCTTCATAACTCTCTCTCTGAGCATCGGATTGGAATGTTGTAAAAACTGGCCGCAAGTAAATAGAATTTAGTTTCTTGTCTATAAATTTCAGAGCCAAAGGAGGAAATAGTGACACGTGGCAAGTCGTACAATTTTTCTCTACTGAGCCAGTCCATAATTGGGTCATTGTGGGAGATTGGACATAACTTTGCCTTGAAGAATCCAAATTAGGTCAGAGCTGTGACATTTGAAAGAAGATTCAAAGGGATACTACAAGGCATAATTTCAGATATTGAGGATCTACAATTACAGAGATAATTCAATTTCAATATAGAGCTCCTCAAAAGAAAGTAAAAGGTGTGTATTTTTTGTTTTCTCGAATTGCATAAGTCTTGTTTGAAGAATCAAGTTGAACTGATTCCAAGGGCATATTGTAAAATATATATTAGTATTAGATTCTAAATTTCCCCTAAACAGAATTCAACACCCATTAAGCCTTTAGAAGGCTCTACTATGACTCATGAAGATGAAGAATGGCAACATGACATATCAAATTTACAAGAGCAAGTGCAACAAATTTCTCTCTCGCAAAGAGCAACAAAAAATGACATGGAAGTTTTGAAGAAAGGCGTGGAAACTAAGATGGATGGTTTGAAGAAAGGCGTGGAATCTAAGATGGATGGTTTGAAGAATGGCATGGAAGCTAAGATAGATGGCATGGAAGCTGGCATGGAATCTAAGATGGAAAACATGAAGAATGATCTAAAAGCAGACATGGAAGGTTTGACAAAGTTGATACAACAAGTGTTTCCTAATGGTGAAAATATAGTAGAGGAAACTCATGATGAGAACAAAATAAATGCTAATCATGATTTCATAAACTCTAATGTTGGCGGGAAAAACCACCATATTCCAAAAATGGACATGAGGAAGTTTGATGGAAAGGATCCTGTAACATGGATACTATAGATGGAGCAATATTTTGATCTCAATAATGTGCAAAACACACAAAAGGTACGAATTGCAACTTTACATTTAGAAAAAAATACATTTGTATGGTATCGATGGCTTTGCTCCCGTAAAAAAATTGTCACTTGGTCAATTTTTACGGAGGAAATGATAACACATTATGAGGATACAAAGAGCAAAACATTCTTTAGTCAATTGATAAATCTCAAACAAAAGGGTTTACTGGGGGAGCACATTGAGGACTTCCAAAAATTGAATATAAGGGTAACTAATATTCCAGAGGAACAGAGGATTGATCTCTTCATAGGTATTTTAAAGGATAGCATCCAACATGAAGTTCATGTTTTGGAACCTGATTCATTGGAGAAGGCATTCAGGTTAGCAAGAAAAATTGAATGTAAAATTATGGCGACAAGGAAGCCTACCACTCACTTCTATAAAGTGGGAAGTGTTGCTACTCCTAGATTTCAAAAACCTACAAGGTTGACACCACAACAATTGGAAGAGAAAAGAGCAAAAGGGCTTTGCTACAGTTGTGATAGAAAATACACTAAAGGTCATAAGTGTGCTGAGAAGAAATTATTTTACATAGATTGTGAAGAGGAAGAAGACAATGAACAAGAAGAGGATATACACTAGGAACCAACCCTATAAGAGGAAGAAATGAGTCCGACCATATTGTGTAATGCATTGGTAGGAATTACCACTCCTCAAACTTTCAAGATAGAAGGAAATATCAAGAAGAAAAAGGTAATAGTATTGATTGATTCAGGTAGTACCCATAATTTTATTCATTGTAAGGTAGCCAAGGAATTGAATTGTTTCCTATACCCAGCACCAGAATGTCAAGTGATGGTTGCAAATGGAGGAAATATAAATTGCTCTGGAAAATGCCATAATATCAAGCTAACCATGGGGGAATATGTATTGAATAGTCCAATGCTTTCCAATCCTATGGGAGGTGCTGATGTTGTACTAGGAGTACAATGGTTACAATATTTGGGGACGATAGCTTTTAATTTTCAAGAAATTTTCTTGAATTTTTTTTTAGAAGGAAAGGAAGTCGAATTACGGGGTATTGCAAGGAAGTCAGGAAAGATAATAAGCTCTAATTTCATGACAAATCTTCTAAAGAAATAACAACGAGGCATAATTGCACAATTATGCTCACTAGAAGTTCCAACATCAAAATCATCTATTTCTGCAGATCTCCAAAAAGTATTGGACAATCATTCCAAGGTTTTTAAACTCCCAAAGGACTCCCACCTATCCGTGATCATGATCATGATATTCATTTGATTCGAGGAAGTGTTCCTCCAAACATCAGGCCTTCTAGATATCCTTATGTCCAAAAGAACGAAATTGAACATATGATTCTAGAATTGTTAGAGGTGGGTATAATTCAACCTAGTCAAAGTTCTTTCTCTGCTCCTGTAGTATTCATATACAAGAAGGATGGATCATGGCGCATGTGTCCTGATTATAGGGAGCTCAATAATCTCACCATTAAAGATAAATTTCCCATTCCTGTGATTGATGAATTATTGGATGAATTACATGGAGTAATTTATTTTACCAAGTTGGATCTTCGTTTAGGATATCATCAAATTAGAATGAAGACTGAAGATATTCCAAAAACAGCATTTCGAACTCATGAGGGTCATTATGAATTTTTGGTCATGCCTTTTGGCCTTACCAATGCACCTTATACATTTCAAGGGTTTATGAATTCCATTTTCAAACCCTTCCTTAGAAAATTTGTGCTAGTATTTTTTGATGATATACTAATCTACAGCAGGTCTTGGAAGGATCATGTTGAACATGTTGACAGGGTGCTCAAACTATTGCAGGAGAAACAATTATATGCGAAAACATCCAAATGTTTCTTTGGAGTACAAGAGGTGGAATATCTGGGTCATATTGTATCTCACGAGGGTGTTAAAGTAGACCCTAACAAAATTAAAGCCATTAAGGAATGGAAAGTACCCACAACCATAAAGCAGTTGCGAGGATTTCTCGGGTTAACAGGGTATTATCGCAAGTTTGTTAAGAATTATGGGAGAATAGCAGCACCTCTAACAACATTATTGAAGAAATATGCATTTTCATGGACTCCTGAAGCAACTAAGGCCTTTGAACATCTTAAAGAGGCAATGTGCCTAGCACCGGTCTTAGCTATGCCAGACTTCACAAAAACATTTATTGTGGAATGTGATGCCTCAGAAAATGGAATTGGTGTTGTTTTAATGCAGGAAGGAAGACCCATTTCTTTTGAAAGTCGTCCAATCAAAGGAAAGTATTTACAGAAACCTATTTATGAGAAGGAAATGTTAGCAATATTGCATGCACTAAAGAAATGGAAAACTTACCTAATGGGAAGACACTTCAAGGTAAAAATTGATCATGATAGTCTTAAAAACTTTTTAGAACAAATACTATCTTTAGAAGAGCAACAAAATATGGGTCACAAAGATGTTGGGTTATGACTTTGAAATAATCTACAAAAAAGGGAAGCTAAATGTTGTTGCAGATGCACTCTAAAGAAACAATGAAGAGGTGGAAGCATTGCTTTGTGCCATTTCTATTATCCAACCAGATTGGATAACCGAAGCAAGAGATGAATGGAAGAAGGACAAAGAAGTGTGGATGCTCATTCAAAAGTTGCAGCAAGATCCTAGTACATTTGATACATTTAGTTGGAAAAATGATTCCTTTGGTACGAAGATCGCTTATATCTTTGTAAGAATTCCCAACTAAAACAAAATGTTCTTTTGGAATTGCACACTTCTCCTTTAGGAGGACACTCAGGATTTTTAAAAACTTACCACAAGGTGAAGAAATAATTTTTGGGATGGCCTTAAATCTGATATTCAAAAGTTTGTGGCGAAATTTTTGGTTTGCTAGTAGAATACCGTTGAGACAATTAAGACCTCAGGTCTTCTACAGCCTTTATCCATTCCAAGTCAACGTTGGGAGGAGATTTCAATGGATTTTATCACAGGTTTATCTAAGTCCAAAGGAAAGAGCGTCATCATGGTGGTAGTTGATAGAATTACCAAGTATGCGCACTTTTGTGCATTATCTCATCCATTTAAAGCAAGTACAGTTGCTACTACATTTATGGACACAATTCAAAAGATACATGGAAACCCAAGGGTTATTATGAGCGACAGAGATCCCATTTTTACTGGAAATTTTTGGACAGAGTTATTTTCTTGTTTGGGTACTCAATTAGCTCATAGCTTATCTTATCATCCTCAATCCGATGGTCAAACTGAGATAGTGAATAAATGTTTGGAGGGATATCTTCATTGTTTTGTATCTGATTAACAAACACAATGGGTCAAGTGGTTACCTCTCGCTTAATGGTGGTATAACACTTCCTTCCATACTGCAGAAAAAATGACCCCATTTATGGCACTTTATGGATATCATCCACCATCCATCACATCATCTTTAAGGGAAAATTCGAAGGTTCAAGCAGTGGAAGATCACATCGAGCATCAGCAAGAAGTTCTCCAACTCTTAAAGGATAACCTGAATTTGGCACAAAATCGAATGAAACAACAAGTAGATCAACATCGCAGCGAGAGAAGTTTTGATGTAGGAGATTGGGTATTTTTACGGCTACAACCATACAAACAAATGTCCCTCAAGTAAGCTAAGAAGGATAATAAATTATCGCCAAAGTACTATGGTCCTTACAAGGTGTTGCAAAATATTGGTACTATGGCATACAAATTGGAGCTTCCTGCTTCTTCACGAGTGCATCCAGTTCTCCATGTTTCATGCTTAAAGAAGGTTATAGGTGAAAATATTCCAGTTCAAACAATATTGCCAGAACTTGATGAGGAAGGAAAAATCATATTGGAACCTGAAGCGGTCATGGAAACAAGAACTCGACAACTACTGAATCGATCAATTTCAGAGTATCTCATCAAGTGGAAGAACTTACCCACTGAAGATTCTACATGGGAGGATGAGAATTTTATACAGAAGCACCCACAGCTACTCAAGCGTTGAGGACAACACTTTTTTGAAGGAGAGGGGCATGTTAGGTCCCTATATTACTAGTATAGTCCCTTATTGTTGTTAGTGTAACCCCCTTATTGTTATTATTGTACCCTTGTAACCCCCATATCGTTATTATTGTGCCCTTAAATTATTATTGTTAGGTTGGCTAGGATTACATTGTGGCCCCACTAGGATTACATTGTGGCCCCATGGACTCCTATATATAGAAAGGAGGTTTTGCAATTTGAATCATCTAAGAATTTTTAATTAATATAATGTATTGGAGGTTACCCCCTCGAAGTGGCTTATTTCTAATATTATTTATTTTTCTGGTTTTAAGAGCCGGTTTTGTAGGCAGAGACATCTCTTTTGGAAGCATCACTAACTCCAAAGTTTTGTTTTCCAACAAAGGTTCCATTTCTTCCTCTATTGTTTTCTTCAACTTTTTGTTAGTTTCCACTTCACAAGCTTCTTGAAAACAACGAGGTTCACATTCATCAGTTAGAAAAATATATTTTTGGGCTGGATACCTATTGTGAGAGATTATGAGGTCTAGTAGACCTGCGATCCAACTATGGTGGTGTGATTTCTAGTTGAATCTTTTGTAATGGCTCCGACAAGCTTTCTTCTTGTTTTTCTCCATCATTTTTCACTTACTATCCATCTTGTTCTTGAATTGATTGCCCATATTCTTGCAATGGTGGGATATTTTCTTGTTTTTATGTAAACCTATCAACAATTTTCTTGACCTCCATATCACCTACATGCCTTTTATACATCTCAAATTCATTAAATATTACATTCATGCCTCTAACAGTTTTTTGATTAGCTAGATCCCATATATGGAAACCAAACTCACCATCTGCATACCTGCGAAAATTACGTTTCCTTGATTTATCATCTAAATTGGTTCTATGCTTTTTGGGAATATACATAAATATTCCACATCTATAAAATTTTAAGTGAGAATAATTTTCCTTGTTACCTATCCAAACTTCTTTAGGAAAACCATTGTCTAGGATTGTATAAGGTAAGTGATTAATGAGGTAACAAGTTGTCCTCATTGCTTTTGCCCATAATTTTTTTTCCAACCTGCAATTCGAAAAAATATTCCTCACCTTCTCCATAATAGTGTGACTCTTCCTTTCTGTAGTACCATTATGTTGGGGAGTACCAGGGAAAATCTTCTCATGTTTAATGTTAGGCCTATTATAATAATTATTGAATACAATTAAGAGCGATACTCTCCACCGTAATCTATCCTAAAACACTTGCGGAATTTTTTAGTCTCCCTTTCAACAACAACATGAAATTTTTGAAATATCTTAAACACCTCACCTTTAATTTTCATAAGGTAGGCCCAAAACTTCCTAGATGCATCATCTATGAATGTGACAAAATATGAGTTTCCCCCTAAATACTTAACATTCATTGGACGAAGCATATCAGAGTGTATTAATTCTAATATTTTTTTTTCTTTCATGACCACCTCTCAGAAAAGAAACTCTTCATTTCCTATCATAAATGCAATGCTCACAAAAATAAATTTCACAAGACTTCAAACCCGGAAGCATATTTTTACCAAAAATAACTTTTAGGCCCTTTTCACTCATGTGGCTCAAGTGCTTATGCCATAATTTTGCTGAGTTTCCTTCTTTTGCAACAACAACTACTGATATGTTCGTTGTTTCTCTCATCATATACAAGTTTGCTATCTTAAATCCTTCAGGCATGACCAATGACCCTTTAGTAATTTTTCAGCCACATTTCCCAAAGGTTGTGGAGTGATGCAGGAGCATTAGCACTCAAATTAAATTTAAATTGTTGATTAGCCCAAGGAGGGGTCAAGTTGTGAATATTGTAATATTCTCTTGTAATTCTTAGCAAGCATAGGTGAGGAATATGCTTAGTTGTTAGGTGTCAATGAGTGATGAGTTAATGTAACAAATCCCCTTAATAAATGGGATATTAGAGAGAATATTTGTTGTTTATGCTAAGAATATAGGAGAGTCATATATTAGGATTTCCTTAGAATAAGAATTAGTTACAAGTTTATATGAGTTGAGTAAGGGCCAGATAAGCTCTGAATTGAATTATAAATCAAATTTTAAGCTTCGAAGAATATGGAGGCCAAATTAAAGAAAGAAGAATCAGGCCTAAAGAGAGAGGCGAGAGCTAAGAGGATAGGCCCAATTAAATAAAGAATATTAGGCCAAGAGAGAGAGAGAGAGAGAGGAGAAGCCCGAGAGACAGAGAGGGGTTCTCTGTAAGAAGAGAAGGCCATGCGAGAGAAAGCAGCAGACAAAGTTTGATTGTAAGTAGTTTTAATGTATCTGTACATTTGTTGATTAATGAGAAAATTGAATTCATGTGATTGTGTTGTGTCTTGTTTACGAGATGAGTGATCCGTAATGAGAAAAACTCGTTTCTGTGTACTGTGGTATGAATTCTGATACATGCTTAATTGAATGAATAAGTCTTCTGAGTGAATAAGACTTAGTGGCTGGGTAGAATATGTATGATTCCAGTTCGGGAGGTAATTTTTTGATGTTGTGTGAGAAAAAATGAAGTGCAAATAATAATTGTGTGCAGGCTGAGAAAGAGAAGAAATCCAAATTCGAGATTTGGAGAAGCAAATACAAAGGGTGTTCAGTATTTATGCTTGAGACAAAATAATGGTTATATGAATAACCAGAAGAACAAGCTCATGAGAGATCAACGCTTTTAAAAGACTGAATAAAGCTCAGGAAGGATAGTGTGAAGGTTGTAGGAAGAAACAAAAGTTAAATCTCAAGAAGAGTAGCGAGCAGAAGAGACGAAGTATCAGAGTGGCGGCAGCCGAAGAAAACAAGATAAAAGACTAAGGCAGCAAAAGCATTTAAAATATTTCCAAAGGAAGGAAATGGACGGCGAAGATTAAAACCACAAAGATCAGTTTCGAAGATGAACGACTAAGATTAAATTCACAAGTTAAATTGGGGAGATTTTGAAGTGGATACGTGTCAGGCGGAGCAACCAAGTACACATTGCAATCAAAAATTTATATATTTAAGTTTAAGGCATCGCCCTGTAAGTTTTTTTGTTTGCGATGCGGTAAAGAATCGAAGTTGCGATAAGCTATTTTATTTGTGATGCGGTAAAGAATTGAAGTTGTGATAAGTTAATTTGTTTACAATGCGGTGAGGGGGACGTACGTGTCAGCATAGCACTCCAGCGCATATCGCACATCGCATATTTTTGTGGTTGTTGTTAATATTTCGCACAGTAAGTTATTTTTGGTGCGATGCGATGTGATCACATATCGCATAGGTTAAAGGTTAACTAAGGGAGTTAAAAGGCACAACATGCGAAATGTTATATTTTTCGAAGTGAGAAATGATAATTTCTGTGGCATGCGAAGAGTTATAGCAAGACCGTTGGATTCAGCGTAGATCAACGATGGAAGTTACATCACAATATCGTGGAGATTGCTAAGTGGTGAATTTGCGAGGAGTTAAATTATAAAAGGTGCAAAGTGCAATGATTGGTCACCGTTTGTGTGGGTCCATAACCCATTGGGTTATATTGTGAATGTGATACCATGTACGTGATACGATTTAATGTTGTATATAGTAATGTAAGGACCCTAAAAATTTAAAGTTTATTTCTGCACGTAAATTGAACTGAATACTCTTTTACAAGTACTGGATCTTGTGAACGAGCAGACTTAGTAAAAGTTTCTACTTATGTGGGTAAAGTGGCCTTTTGGCTGCATCATTTTTGGTATCAGAGAAAATTAATGAAAATTTGTTATAAATGAATATTGCAGAGCTAACCTATGCAAAATACATTTGGTAGCAGAATATAATAAGGTTCAGCATGAACTTAAGAAGAGATTGTAGAAGCATAAAGAAAGCAAAATGATGGTTGTTTTCTTAGGAAGAATGGAGATTCACTCGAATGTGAAGAGTGGATGGAGACTGCTTGTGAAATCATACATGTATTTATTTGTTTAACTCTGATTTGAGTTTTGTAGGTGTTGTACTATACAAAAAACCCCCATTTATTTTTATAAATAGGGACCCTTTAGAAATAAATGAAATTTTTTTTTAGAAAAAAGACACTTAGGAAATAAAATTCCGCCAAAAAGGCGCATCGCTCATCATATATGTTATTTTTTCAAAAAGAAATCTTAAAGCATAAAGTCTGCGAACAACAAAATATGCTCTTTAGAAAGCTTTACTTTCCTTTTTCGCATCACACTTGATTTAGTTAAAACTTAAAGGAACAAAGTGATAAAATTTACGATAACCGCGGACTCGACGAAGCGAATAAACTCAAAAATATAAATATTTTTCGCATCGCATCCATTTTTCGCTTTCGTAAATCACATCGCGTGCAACTTATAGTATAGACTTAAATATATCTTTTAAATCTTGCGATCTGCAATTTGTGCAGATCACATTTCGCAATGTTTACAAGACAATCACGAAATATTATAAGAAATCATTGCGATTTGCGCATTTAATAATTTCAGCATGTGACAAGCAACTTATGTCATATCAGATTAAATTTTAGATCTTAACAGCTTTAAACGATTGATAAGCTTTGCATGCGAAGCCAGGTGAAGCCATGTCAAGAATTAAATTTTGAAATCATAATGAATTATGAAGAGATGATTGATAAAATTGACAGAGTTTCGCGTGAGTTTGAAATAAATTTCTGATACATCTTTGTAAATGCTTGTTATATGATATATTTTATTTTCATTATCAGGAAATCAGTTATCGAATTGAGGGAGTCTGAGATGAGTAATAAAGGTAAAGAAATCTCTCAAGCATCGTCCTCAGAAGATACATATATGCCTTCGCTATTCTCAGACACTATCTATAACAAGGATTGTGGTGTCTTGTCATGGGAGGCTATGTATAAACTATTTGAGGATGAAGGGCCAAAAGTGATAACAAAGATATCTGCGACAGGCACTGATATCACTTCCGATGCAACTCTTTTTGACGTTGCATGCTCGTTTATTCATAAGATAGCCGCGAGACCAAAAATTATGCCTTACACAGATATGATCAAGTGGGCGGTTGAAAATATAAATATTGAAGACATAGTATTTAAGAATTCCAGAGGAGAGTATGGGTTCTTTTAAAGCTGAAGATTTAGCAGCCATGTATCATTTACCAGCTCCGCAACAAAAGTATGACAATAGATATGTGCAAACGTTCAAAGCTAAACATCTAGATCTTATCAAGGTCATCCATGAGTGGAAGGACAATGAGGGAAAACTGAAGCAAGCCAAATCTAGTACATACTCCATTGCACAAATCCCTCATCCCTATTGCTTTGTTGCTAGTATGTTGTGTAGGTTATTTGCTAGACCTGATAGTACTAGGTTCTCTAGAGACTGGGTTCCCTTAATTGATGTAATCATCAATTCATCCATTTTGAATTGGGCAGACCTTTTATCTAATTATTTAGCCAAACACATTGTTGAATATAGGAATAAAAGGAATGCTTCACCTCAAGAAAATTCACCTTTTTTCATGTCCACTTATGTTATGGATTCCATCTGTTATATTTCTATATTTCCAATCATGGGTTGGAAATGGACCATTACAGACCCTACACCAATCCATATTTACCATGAAGAAATTTGGGATTCCAAATACCACTTGAATTTCTATAAAGTCTGTTATGGAGTTATGTTGCCTATGTATCAAATGATTTTCGATAAAAATATCCCTAGGGTTTCCAAGGAATTCAGTAGAGATATTGTTCCTACAACCCGATGGTTTGTTGAAGAGAAATTTACTTATGTTCGAGTATTTGGAAGTTCCGCTCTTCCACATGTTTTGCCATATTATGTTCCGGATAGATTGTTTGGGATAGAAATAGCTTATCAACTTATTAATGGTGTCACCAAACAGTTAAAGGATGACAAAAAGGCTATTTGGCCTTCATTCCCTGTACAGTGTGGTACTTTTTATTTAGACAATATTGGCCATACATACAAAGAGGCTCCTAATATTCAGATGTTAAATTTAGCATTTATGCCTAGAAGACTGTATGATCCCAATGATGAAATTAAGAATTACATGGCAAGACTTAAAACCAAGCCTTTTGAAAAAGAAGAGGATCAGTTTGATGACTTCTTTCAGGGAGTTGAAGATTTTTCAGATGTTATTAAGAGGGTTTCCAATCAATAAAGTCAAGAAGATATCGAAGCTTTTCAGGAATACAGAAAGAAGATATTAAAGAATGTCCCTTTGAATTTGCTAGTTATGGAAGAAGAAAAACACACTCCAAGTGTTAGTCTTGACGAAGAAATGAAGTATGATTCTGAAAATGAATCTGATCAGTCTCAACAGCAATTTGATAAGACGTATCAATCTGAAGATGAGGCTGAGTCTACAAAATCCAATTCAGAAATTGACCAGATTATTCAAGATATAGAGTTGCAATGAAAAATAAACAACAATGTCACTGAAACAAATAAAGAAGTAGTTCCAAAAGGTCAGATCATAGAAGATCAATCTAAATCATCTGAAGGAAAAGACCTAATAAATGAATGGGAACAATTTTCCCAAGCAATAAAAACTTCTAAAGGAAAGGTCAATACAGGTCAAGCAACCGGTTTTCAAATGCCAGAGCCTTCCCAAAGATTAGTTCAGACTATCAACACTTTACAAACAATTCCAGCAACATAGAGCAGAGAAATTATTCCAGCCCACTCCACAAATCAAATCATTTTTCAAATAGAAGACATTCCTTCATTGTAAATTGCAACCTTCCCACCTATAGAGCTTCGTGATTGCAAGAAATAAGAGAAGAAGAACCGATGAAACAACTTTAAATCTACAGATGAATCACAATGGGATTGCCCCTCGTGAAAGATTCACTGGGAGTTTTACCCATAGAATACTGAGTATAAGAAGCTCTTATATGTAGGAGCTTATGCTACAGCTACTATAGATAAGGTAAGTGAAATCAAAGCACTTTTGAAGCAGAGGGAATCCAGGATACAAGAATTGGAACACATGTTAGATATAGAGAAAGTCAAGTCTATAGAAAATATCAGAGAAAATTTAGAACAGCTCCATAAATATTTTGAAAAACTTAAATTGGAACATCATACACTACTTAAAGATAAACAGATACAGCTGGAGAGAACCATGGCAGAATTAAAGAATCAATCACAATCAGAAAATTTCATTCCAGAAGCACCTGAGATAAATGATTTGATAAAGAAACAACAAAAATATTTTGTCATAAAGCTGTTACGATTGATTCCTATTATGATTCCAATAAAATAATGATTTAACAAATTGCAATCCAAAAACTAGAATGTGAGAAACTTCAAATGAAAATTGAAGAACACATTCAGTGGCAAAACGCAGATATGGGAAAGCAAGATAATCTACCACAAATAGACAAGCTTCACAAAGAATTATTATTTACAGAGGTGGAAAACACAAGATTGTCTTGTTAAAAAGTAATAGTTAAGAGCATTCAACAAATCAAATGAGGTGTCATGATAATGAGGACCAAATTGTTCAAAAACAGACTTATTAACAAAACAGTTCCATGTGTTTTTATTAGCACAAAAGAAACATAATTGAAATGGACACAGAAAGGCAACTTAAAAATATGAAGAAGCACCGTAGTAAAGACCTGACTACAAAATTTTGGAATTTTCTGATCAAACCTTACCATCAGCAACATACTTTTCTACTTCTCACAGAATCAGCTAAAAATTCTCAGTCAACAATTTCAAATTCCATCTTCAAGAATCAAATCTGGTCACGAATATCTCAGCCACCTCAGCTCAAGAAAATTCTAGATATCTGTAAATTACGTGACCATACTCTGCAAAAGATGCAAAAGCCTTAAAATTAAGATTTTTAGTTTTTAATTCCTAGATTATCGTTTAAGTTAGAGGAAGGTTGTTTGAAACCTCCTCTACATTTTTGTAAAATATTTAATTTAGTTTGTAGTTAGTTTTAGTATTTAAACCCTTCTCATGCATTTAGAGAAGGGTCCAGAATTTTATTAAGAACATTTGCAAAGAGTGCTTAATTGTAAGTAAGTTTGTGAATGCCTTGATGAAATAATGGAACACGGTTATATTCAGTTATAAACATCATTTTGTTGATCAATGCCTGGTGCAATTTTGTATTCTTTGAACAACTCTTTAATTGAAGGATTGGATACGACCTATTATCACTGATCTGATAGATAGAGTAATATGAAACTGGTACTAATATCATGTATGTTATTTCAGTTTCTGAAAATTAGTGATGAACACAGCTTTCATGAATCATGTATGAAATTAATTGCTTATGTCTGAAATATCTGTTGCACTAATGTACAGTATAAAGACAGAAATTAGTTATTTTATATATGGTCATCAGACAATGCGATATATGTTCCATTTTCTTTTGATTAATTAATTTTTTGAGAGAATCATCTTACATGGTAATAATTCTATTAAATTTGAATTGATTTCATGACAGATTCAATAGATATCTTTCTAGATCGCATTGAGATATTATATCCCGGGTTAGATTAAATTTAATTCAAAGTCTTGCATTTAGAGTTAAATTTGTGTTAGTTTGTAGTAGTTCATCATTCCAAAATGTTTTGGTAGAAACCCAACATGTTATCATCCAAAAACCAAAACTGGGAAAATAGTCCCATCACACCCATTCGGAGCCACTACCACAAACGAAAAGGAGCTTCTTTAAGGTCCGGACCGGGTGGTTATCCCCATTTTTTGTTGCCACGGATTTCTGAGGCCTGAACATTTTTGGCGCTAGAAGGATGGCTTGACTATGAATGGCAGATAATTCTAAAATTCAAAGCCCTCTTAAGAGTCGATCTCCTCAAAAGCATTCTACGATGTCCTGATCACAATCCAGATCACCAAATCAGAAATCGGAAGTAGTAGAAACCTTTCCATCATTCCCTGAAGTATCACGTCATCCATCTACTTCAGAATTCATTCCCAAATCTCTCGAAGTTCAGTCTTTAATTCAAAAATTAGAAGGAATATCTATTTCTGCTGAAAATCCTGTTAACCAAGAAACATCTGAGGAAAGTATTACTTCTTTATTTAGAGAGATTAGTATTTTAACCCGATCTAAAATTGAAAAGCTTGGAATTTACCCTTTGGAGTTTCCATTAGAATCTCGTCGCAAAATTTTTTCTATATCCAGATCAAAATCAGAAACAAGTGAAGTCATATCAAATTTTCCTTCAGTTTTTCCTTCATATTCATCCAATAAATCCACATCTTCTCTATCTTCCATTTCTTCCACTCAAACAATCAGTGATGTTACAAGTAGTACTGTTCTAGTTGTAAGTTCTTCTTTCATTACCTCTACTTCTAGACCTACTTTTACATCTTCACAAAATCTAAATCCAATTATGGCTAATCAACCTTGGACAAGTCCTGGTGTTGTATTAATAACAAATCCTAATGCTCTTCTAGATCATCCAGAGAAATGGTTACCTAAATATAATCCAGATGATGGTCTTCTTGCTAAAGAACACATCAATAATTTTATGTTGGCCATGAATTTAAATGGAATTGTTCATGAAGATGTTGTAGTTAGGTTGTTTCCATACACTTTACAAGGATCTGCAGGATCCTGGTACTTTTCCTTCCAGTAGGATCTATTGCTGATTGGGCAACTTTTGAACAAGTGTTTCTTGAAAAATTTGGAGATGATAGAACTATTGCATCTTTAATCAATGCCCTTTCTAATCTCAAAGTAAATTCAAGTTAAAAGGTTAAATATTTCAACTCCATATTCAAAAAATTATTAAATAAAATCCCAAATACTTCTAAACCTGCTGTTGAGGTACCAATAGAATGGTATATTTCTTCTTTACCTTATAATATAGCTATTTTTGTAGATAGAACTAATACAGCTACTCTTTTAGAAAACTTGAAAGAAGCTCTCGCAGTAGAGAAAATGATTTTAGCATTAGAGAAATGATCAGAGACAGAAGAAAGGAAAACAAAGAAAGTGACATTTAGTCAAGATTCCAAAAAGAAAATCTCAAAAGATCCATTTGATCTTGAAGGTCTTCAAAAATCATTAAAGACTATGTCAAATGATATTATTGATATAAAGAAACAAGTTGTTGAAACTTCAGCAGCGAAAAAATAATTTCATCCATTCAAGAAAAATCCTTCTTCAACATCTCAACCTCCAAATGAAATTTCAAATGCTGAATCTGACCAAGACATTGAAGGTCCCTCACCTTCTCAAAATGAATTAGAATCTAAAGAAGAAGTTGAATTAAATGGTTTATAGGATTTCATTCTTCCAACAGAGGAAGAAAATGAAGCTATGCTTGTATCTACAAGAAGTAAATATTCTTTAGATCCAATTGTGTCAAATCCCAAACAAAATTTTGTTCCTACGAAAGAAATAATCAAAAAATCTAAAACTGTACAGACATATCCGATTTTATCAGGTCCTTATACAAATTCAAAAACTTTGATTGTATCAGATACAGTTGAATATAACATGGTAGAAGATATGAAAAAGATCAAGGCAAATATCTCACTACATGAAATGACCAAACTAAAACAACAACAAAAGATTTTTCTTAGAGAACTCAAAGAAATTCCTGTAGAACCGATACAACCACCAACTATAGCACAAGCTTCAAAGGATATGGGAAAAACCCCATCATCTATCAATAAAGTGAATTCCAATGATCTTGTTTTAATTGGTGATAAATCTATTTCTCAAACTCCTCCTTTTCTTTTGACTTATGAAATTTTTAACAATAATGTTCATAATTATCTTATTGATTTAGGAGCTTCTTCAAACATTACGCCAAGAACAGTGTGTACAAAATTAAATATCACTCCTCAAAAAACATCTGTACATATAATTCAATTGGATAGAACAAAAGTTGAATTTATTGGAGAAATGTTATCAGTATCTATTAGATTTTCATCTAATCCAAGAGTATCACAAGTGATTGATATTTTAGTCGCATACATTCCTGAGTTTTATGGCCTTATTTTAAGCAGGGATTGGTCCAAGAAATTACATAGATATTTTGCTACTGACTGGTCACATATGTGGTTACCATATAATGGCAAACCAAATCAAATCAGAATTGAACATGAGAAATTTATGAAATACACAGTTACTGAATTGGAGGGACCAAATGAACCTATAGCTTTTACTAATAATATCATAGGGAATTATTCAGCAGAATCATCCCTTGGTTCATTTAATGCTCAGGTTTCACCTTTTTCAACAAATACTGTTACTTCTCAAATTTAAAACTTTTCTCAAACAGAATCTTCTAGATGTGTTAATTTTAGCAATCAAATTCCGGAACACTCTTTATTTTGGACTCTATTTTTTGATGGTTCGAAATCAGAAGATGGTGTAGGAGAAGGTTGCATTTTAATCAATCCTCAGGAAGAGAAAACAATGCTAGCTTGTAGACTTGAGTTTCAATGTACAACTAATATTTCTGAATATGAAGCATTGATACAAGGTATGTATAAAGCTATAGGATTGAATGTTGAATATTTGCAAGTATATGGATATTCTGAAATAATAGTCAAACAAGTCAGGAACATGATCCATTGTATTTCTGGACATTTGAGACACTATCAAACTCTAGCTCAGAATCTCATTTCTCATTTTATAGCATTCAATATCCCTACAATTCCTAGATTACAAAATGCGAGCGCTGATTTACTTGCTAGTGTAGCATCTAGACTTATACCACCTGAAGAATTTAGCTCAGATATATTTTCAATTGAATTAATTTTTAGACCATCCATTCCAGACAATATAAAAAATTGGAAAGTATTTGATGATGATGCAGATATAATAGACTTTCTTACATCAGGCAGAGCTTATGAAGGTCAAATTTTAGATGAACATGAACATAATTTACAAATTAAAGAAAAAACAAACAATAATTCAATTCCAAAACCTATAGTCAAAATGGAAGACCTTTATGACTTGAAATATAGGTTTAAAAAAGTGACCAATTCAAAAATTCAAAGTTTGACTTTAAAGTTTGAATTGATTAATCTTGGTACTTCAGAAAAACCTCAAAATATCAACTTAGGTCTTGGTATAAGATATGAAGAGAGGATATCATTCATTAATTGTTTAAGAAATATAAAGATATCTTTGCATGGGATTATTCAGATCTTAAAACATATGATACTTCCATAATTCAA
Organism: Pinus albicaulis; assembly: GCA_034641835.2. Lineage (NCBI taxonomy): Eukaryota > Viridiplantae > Streptophyta > Pinopsida > Pinales > Pinaceae > Pinus > Pinus albicaulis. Next base: position 39,773,238 of record CM076576.1, read on the forward strand.
CATACCATTCCTATGATATCAGACGATAAACATGTCCAACAAAAACTCAGGAAAATTCATCCAAATTTAGAAAGGCAAATTAAATATGAACTAAATAAAATGCTCAAAGCCAAAATCATTTTTCCTGTTAGACATTCCAAATGGGTGTCAAACATGGTTCCAGTTAGGAAAAATAATGGAGATATTAGAATTTGCATAGATTTTAGGAATTTGAATAAAGCCTGTCAGAAAGATAATTTTCCCTTAGCTACCATGCAACAAATATTACAATCAGTTGCAGGGTCTGAATTGATGTCTTTTCTAGACGGATTTTCAGGGTATAATAAGATCATGGTTCATCCTAATGATAGATTAAAAACAACATTTTGGAACAAAATGGGGAACATACGCATATTAGAAAATGCCTTTTGGACTGATTAATGTTGGAGCTACGTTTTAGCGTGCTATGGATATAGCTTTTAGAGGACTAATCAATAGCTCGGTTTTTATATACTTAGATGACATTACTGTTTATTCTAAGCATATAAAAAATCATATTAATCATTTAAAAAAACATTTTCGAAAGATGCAGAAAATATTCTATTTCCCTCAATCCTAAAAAATGTTATTTTGCTTTATCAGAAGGTAAGCTATTAGGATTTATTGTTTCTAAAAATGGAATTCATATAGACCCTGATAGGATCCAAGAGATTGAAAATATTCCTCTACCACATAACAAAAAAACAATGCAATCATTTTTAGTGTTGAGATTTCAACAAGATGATGAGCTTAGTGAAAAGAGTCGCCTTCACTAAGTGGGCCCGCAAGCTATTTTTGGCGCAAGTCTATTTTTAGACTATGTCTATTTTTAGACATGTTGATCATATTCTATGAGTTGCAGGATGCTATTTGTGGATGGTTGGTCAAGTTGGAAAAATAGATGGACTTCTATTTTTAGACATATTGGGCGGAATCTATTTTTAGATCGCCAGTCTAAAAATAGATATGTCGAATATTATTAGCTCTTAATAATATTTGGACTATAAACATTATCTTATTCTCTTGGAGCACTTCAGTTAAGTGCACAGATGTGGCACAAGAGCTGACAGAAGGAATTACACTATTCTTGAGGGTTAAGTGGAGCTATTGTATGGAGACTTCAGTTAGAACTCATGTGACAGAGTTTGGTGGAGTTATTGAGGTACTTGGTGGAGTTGTGTTCAGTGTAACTCAGTTAGACATAGTTGAGCTAGTTGTATCTAGTATAACTGATTGATACACTAGTGAGAGTGGTGTGAATTAATTATTAATTAATTCACTAATTATTAACTCATTAATCAACTGAAGAATACATCAATTAACTACAGTGCATGGACAGTTTCAGTGGAGACCAGTGGAGAGGTAGGTGAAAGAGCAGGTTGACTATCAGTTGTGACTATAGTGTTGCATGATTTTCAACACATAGTGATTGGAGATGCAAATGAGGATTGCGTGAGCAAGGCTGTACCAATTTGAGTTCATTCAGAGCCAATATTCAGCAGGGATTGCGCAATAGAGGTAGGCTAGCAGGTGGCAAAGATCGGTGCATGGATTTGCTAGATCGGGCCTGATTAGTGTGTAGCGATTGTATTTTACTGAGAGCTTGACATGATCATATTTGTATGAGGATTGTTACATGATCTCTATGAAATATATTATATACAGATAGCTGGGGTTTTTTAGCTTTAGGATTTCCCGTTAAAACACTGTGTTCATATGTGTGAATTTTTATGGTTTCAATGTGTGCATGTAATTGATTTAATTTCCGCAAGTAATGATTAATAGTAGAAGAGATTATGTATTATGCATGAAGTCAAATAGTGTGTGATCATGAGAATCTTGGATGTATAACGCATTATTTAATAATTTATACATGGTATCAAAGCGATATTGATCATTGGAGCAATTGCAAAGCATTGAAGCGGTTGAGTTTTGTGCTGGTGGAATTCGAATTTGCAGTAGTGTTTTCTTGGTGTCGAAGTTGAGATGTCTTTCAACGAATTGGAATTGGAGTATGCCCTTGAGGGAAGCTCTAATTATATTTCCTGGAAGGACATGATGGAGGCGGTGTTGGAGGATAATGGGTTGAAGGAGTTCATAGATGCAGAAATTTCAAAACCTGCTTCTAACGATGCTCCCGCACTTGATGCATGGAAAAAGAAGATAGCAAAATGTCGAAGGATTCTATTGGAAGGTGTGAAGGATCACATAGTGTCTAGCCTTCATGGTAAAGCTTCTCCATTCTTGATGTGGAAAGCTTTGACAGACTTGTTCCAAAGCAAGAGCAACCAGAAGAAGTTGGCGCTCAAGGATAAACTCAGGAAGATAAAAATGGAGAAAGGCGACAGTATACCCAAGTACCTCACGAAGTTCGTCCAGTGCAGGGATGAGCTAGGAAGTGTGGGGGTTATTGTAGATGAAGAGGACTTGGTGAGATTAACTCTCCTTAGGCTTCTGAAGAGTTGGCATTCCTATGAGGACATTTTCAATGGTTGGGAGAAACTTCTAGGATGGGAGTGACTTTGGTCGGATCTTGTGTAGGAGGAGATAAGGCGGAGTACCAGGGACAGATCTTCATCGAAGAATGAAGATGAAGAAAATTGCAGTTTGGCTGCCAAAGCAAGGAAGGGGAAGAGCAAGAAGAACACTTCTCAATCCAGTGCGAAAGGCAAGAAGCAGGACATGTCCAAGGTGAAGTGCTTTCACTGTCACCAACACGGACATTACGCCACTAATTGTCCACAGAAGAAGAAAAATAAGCAGGCTGCTAGATCTGCAGCTGGAGAGGCCTTAGCCTCGCAGTTTGAGCTGGATTTTTCACTGATCGCATGCTTGGTATCAAGTATGATGGGTTTAGTGTGGTTTCTTGACAGTGGTACATCTTTCCATATGACCAGAGACAAAGATTTGTTTACTGATCTGGATGAGAAGGATCTTGGAGTGCACATAGAGATGGGCGATGATGGTAGATACAGTGCGACTGGTATCGGGACAATTTCTTTTAAGAGGGAGTCTGGAAAACCTTTCATCTTGAAGGATGTCATGCATGTTCTAGGATTGAAGAAGACTCTGATCTCTGTGGCGATGTTGGAAGACAAGGGATATGATGTTGTCTTTAGCGAAGGAAAGGATTTCCTGCGCAGTAAGGCAACTAGTGAAACCCGGAGGAGAGGGATTCGAGTTAAGAACCTTTATCAGTTGCAAGTAGATGGCTGCGCAACAATGGCAGGCAAGGTAGAAGGAGTGGTGAGCCGGGATGAGGGCGAGCTATGGCACAGGAGATTGGGCCATCTTCACCATGGTGCTTTGAAAATTTTGTAGTAGATTTATACCCAGCTTCCTAAAGGTACACTTGCACAGTCATATCAGTGCAAGGGATGTACTTTGGGAAAATTTGTGAAAGCCACCTTTCATGAGAATGATAGTCACGCCACGACGATCCTTGAGAGAATTCACGTAGACGTGTGTGGACCTTTCTCAGTAGCTTCGACAACAAAGCAAAGATATTATGTGATATTTGTTGATGATTTTTCTCATAAGTGCTGGATCTTCTTCATGTAGAAGAAGAGAAAGACATACTCAAAGTTCAGTGAGTTCAAGGCACTTGTTGAGAAAGAATCAGGGAAGCAGGTGAAGGCTCGAAGGATCTACAAAGTGAAGCAAGAAACTGACGGGAGTGTCGAGAAGTACAAGGAAAGATTTGTTGCCCAAGGCTTCTCACAGATTGAGGGGATCGACTATGAGGAAACCTTTTCACCTGTTGCAAGGTATTCTTCCATACGAAGCATCCTAGCTCTCTCAGTGCAGATGGGATGGCACATTCATCAGATGGATGTGAAGATTGCGTTCCTCAACGGAGTCATTAAGGAGGAGGTGTACATAGAGCAGCCTAAAGGTTTTGAGATCTTCAGCAGCGAGTCGCATGTGTGCAGGCTCAAAAGAGCGCTGTATGGGTTGAAACAAGCACCTCATGCTTGGTACACACAGATAGATAGTTATTTCACCAGTCTTGGATTCACCAAGAGTGAGGCAGATCCGAACCTATACCAGATGGTTGTGGAGGTTAAGTTGCTAATCATTGTACTTTATGTAGATGATTTGATTTTGACGAGTGATGAACAGTTGATACTCTCATGCAAGGCTGATTTTGCAAAAGAGTTTGAGATGAAGGACTTGGGCCTCCTTCATTATTTCCTGGGATTGGAAATTTGGTAGTGCAATGATGGATTTTTTGTGTCTTAAGGCAAGTATGCCCGGGAGATACTGGACAAGTTCAAAATGCATGGCGGCAAGCCTATCAACACTCCTCTTCCTGGTGGTTGGAGGGAAGAGGATGCTACATCGGCAGAGGTAGTGGATGCCACTGTTTACCGACAATTGGTGGGGTTATTTATGTATCTAGTCAATACATGACCTGACATATGCTACACTGTTAACCAGCTTTCACAAGCTATGGTTAAGCCTACCAAGATCTTTTGGAAGGCAGGCAAGCATGTATTGAGATATCTCAGAGGCACATCAGGATATGGACTTTGGTACAGAGAGTCGGATGAGGTGAGGCTGCATGGCTTCACATATGTAGATTGGGCAGGGAGCCCAAAGGACAGAAAGAGCACATCTGGAGGGATTTTCATTATCAGGTCGACAGCAGTTTCTTGGTACAGTAGGAAGCAGAGATCCGTGGCACTCAGTTCAGCAGAGGCCGAGTACATGGCAGCGAGTTTGGCTGCATGCGAAGCTATATGGATGAGGAAGATCCTGGTTGGGTTGTTCGGTTCACACTTAGATCCTACTGTGATATATTGTGATAATCATATTTGCATCAAAATCTCGGTTAATCCAGTATTTCATGATAGATCTAAACACATTGACATCCGGTATCATCATATCAGAGATTGTGTGCAGCGGAAGATCATGTTACTTTCTTACATTCCTACGGAGGATCAGGATGTTGATATCTTGACGAAGGCGCTCACCAGGAGAAAATTCGAATACCACAGAGGCAGGATCGAGGTGCCAGATAATCCCTATCTTTTTGAGAGGGAGTGTTGAGATTGCAACAATATGATGAGCTTAGTGAAAAGAGTCGCCTTCACTAAGTGGGCCCGCAAGCTATTTTTGGCGCAAGTCTATTTTTAGACTATGTCTATTTTAAGACATGTTGATCATATTATATGAGTTGCAGGATGCTATTTGTGGATGGTTGGTCAAGTTGGAAAAATAGATGGACTTCTATTTTTAGACATATTGGGCAGAATCTATTTTTATATTGCTAGTCTAAAAATAGATATGTCGAATATTATTAGCTCTTAATAATATTTGGACTATAAACATTATCTTATTCTCTTGGAGCACTTCAGTTAAGTGCACAGATGTGGCACAGGAACTGACAGAAGGAATTACATTATTCCTGAGGGCTAAGTGGAGCTATTGCATGGAGACTTCAGTTAGAACTCACGTGACAGAGTTTGGTGGAGTTATCGAGGTAGTTGGTGGAGTTGTGTTCAGTTTAACTCAGTTAGACACAGTTGAGCTAGTTGTATCTAGTCTAACTGATTGATACACTAGTGAGAGTGGTGTGAATTAATTATTAATTAATTCACTAATCATTAACTCATTAATCAACTGAAGAATACATCAGTTAACTATAATGCATGGATAGTTTCAGTGGAGACCAGTGGAGAGGTAGGTGAAAGAGAAGGTTGACTATCAGTTGTGACTATAGTGTTGCATGATTTTCAACACACAGTGATTGGAGATGAAAATGATGATTGCGTGAGCAAGGCTGGACCAATTCAAGTTCATTCAGAGCCAATATTAAGCAGGGATTGCACAGTAGAGTCAGGCTAGCAGGTGGCAAATATCGGTGCATGGATTTGCTAGATCGGGCCTGATTAGTGTGTAGCGATTGTATTGTACTGAGAGCTTGAAATGATCATCTTTGTATGAGGATTTTTACATGATCTCTATGACATATATTATATGCAAATAGTTGGGGTTTTTTAGCTTCAGGCTTTCCCTTTAAAACACTATGTTCATATGTGTGAATTTTTATGGTTTCAATGTGTGCATGTAATTGATTTAATTTCGGCAAGTAATGATAAATAGTAGAAGAGATTATGTATTATTCATGAATTCAAATAGTGTGTGATCAGGAGAATCTTGGATGTATAACGCATTAGTTATATAATTTCTACATTTAGGACAAATTAATTTTGTAAAAAGATTTGTTCCCGATTTCTCCCAAATTGTCCTACCCATACAATCAATGATCAAGAAAAATTCAATTTTTAAATGGGGAAAAGAGGAAATAATTTCGTTTGAGTTAATTAAAAAAGCTATTGTTGAAGCTCCCTCTTTAACAACTCCTGATTTTCTCAAAAAATTTGTGTTATACACATTTTCTTTGGATACATCGTATGCATTTGTTTTAACATAGTTAAATGATCAAAACGTTGAAGCACCAATTGCATTTTTTAGTTCTAATCTTCAAGGTGTTCAGTTAAACTATTTAGCTGCAGAAAAACAAGCTTATGCTGCGGTTAAATATTTGAAACATTTTAGACCTTTTCTCTTAAAAACACATACCAAGATAATAGTACCTTACTCGGCAGTAAGGCAATTATTAATACAATGGGAAGTAGGAGAGAAAAGAGCAAATTGGGTCACTGCACTCCAGGAATATGATGTAGAAATACATCCAGCTAAAATTGTTAAAGGACAAGGTCTTTGCAAAATGTTAACTGGATCTTCTCATTTGCCTAAAGATGAAGATCAATCAGAAGAAATACAAATATCTGAGGTAAGCCTAAATGATTGTCAATCACAATATACTAATATGAAATTCTTCTTAAAAAATGGATATGCTCCTTCAAATCTCAATTATACTGCAAAGAATGCTTTGAGAGTTAAAACAAATCAATATCAACTCGTAAATGATATCTTATTTAGGAGGAATTATGATTATGTATTATTAAGATGCTTAGAGAAAACTGAAGCTGAAAAGGTATTGTAGGAACTACATGATGGACCAGCTGGGGGTCATTTCAGAGGAAATACCACAGCTCATAAAATACTGCATGTCGTTTACTATTGGCCAAATTTGTTTAAATATGCACATGAATATGTAAGAACATGTAAAACATGTCAAACTACAACAGGAAGAGAAAGAAAACCAACATTTCCATTACAACCAGTAAATATCCAACAACCATTTGAACAATGGGGGTTAGATATTATAGGTTAAATAAGTCCAAACTATTCAAAATAGCACAGGTATATTCTAACTGCAACTGATTATTTCACAAAATGGGTAGAAGCTATCCCATTGAAAGTGGTCAATACACAAAATATTACTGATTTTATTGATCAATTCATAATTACCAGGTTTGGCCTTCCATCAGCTTTGATATTTGATAATGCATCTTACTTTTCTGGAAATGCAATGATAGAATTTTCTTTGAAAAGAGGTTTTAAATTAAAATACTCAGCCAATTATTACCCACAAGGAAATGGATTAGCTGAATCTACGAATAAAAACCTTATCAGAATAAATAAAAGAACTGTAGAGAAAAAACATTAGAACTGGCATAAAGCATTATTATTTTCTCTCTCGGCAGATAGAATCACTCAAAAAGCTTCAATGGGCACTTCACCATTTGTGTTAGTTTATGGAAAAGAAGCAACTATACCCTCAAATGTAACAATACCATCATTTGCTTTAGTACAATTTATTGATGGAAATCCTTCTTCTTCTCTCCAACTTAGACAAGATCAAATCCTTAAGTTAGAAGAAGAAAGAGAAAAAGGTAAACAAACTCATATCCATCATCAACAAGTAATAAAAGCCTCATTTGATTTAACATATGTTAGTTCAAAAGACTTTCAAATTGGTGATTTAGCATTAAAATGGGATAAAGCTCATGAAGAAAAGGGTAAACACACAAAGTTTCAAAAACTCAGGCTAGGACCATTTCAAATAATCGAAAAAATTGATTTATCAACATTTCTATTACAGGATTTATCAGGTAAAAAATATTCTTCACCTGTTAATGGGAAAATTTTGAAAAAATATTTTTCATAAAAGGCAATCCTTCTATTTTTGTACATTAAAATTTAGTTTTCATATAGAAATAAAATTGTTTAGTACTGACATTTGACTTTTCAAAATAAATATTAGATAAATTATTTTTGTTTTTTCTTCTTCCACTTATTAAAAAATAGAACCGTCAAAGAAAAAAATCGAAAGATTTAGGAAAAAATAGATTCATTTTATCTTTCTAGAAAAATGGAATTTCAATAAAACACTTATTTGGTTTGAAAAACTCTCATTTTTATCTAGTATGAAAATTCTTTTGTTAGTCATGAAAAGAAAATTATATTATAGTGAAAAATCTTCTTCAGAAAAGTAGTCTAACAGCTCGACATTATCATCTGGCATCTTAGAAAAAAATATGATTCATCCCATCCAGTAAATCTTATAATTTTCAAAAGAAATTAAAAAAAAAGAAAAAAAAGAAAAGAAAATAAAAAAAGTTTAGAGAAAACTTAAAAGATAATAAGTCTCATCACGAGCTTGTTTACCATGTTCATAGAAAAATATTGAACTGACATTACTAATACTATCTACCAAAATAGTGTAATGACTTGAGATTATATCATATAGACAAGGGGTCTCATCACAAGCCAACTTGATCAGTTTAATTACTATTTGTGAATGACATTGTCACTATTTGGTTTCCAAGCCAAGACAATGGCTTTTAAGAAGATAAAAAATAATAAAGAAAAAATAATTTACTTATGAAAATGATGAGAAATATTGGATGGAAAAATGGATCATAGCCGGTTAAAAGATGCCAAAAGCTTAAAACTGCCTATTGGAACAGAGGCTCTATCTATGATAAAAGAGTAAAATTATAAATAGCTTTATCTGTAAAGATTATTTCCTGTCTTATTTTTAACTAAGTAAACACTGATATTGGTTTTTATACTTATATCTTTTTAGAGAAATTCTCAAAAAATAAGTGAATAAATGAAATTTTCGTTATTTGAAGAAAGATATTATTTATTTGAAATTTCATTTCTTTAACTATTTTATTTTTATATAGAAGGATTTAGAGTTTTCAAATTTTTTTTTGTCAGAGATATATGGTTCGTCCAAGTGAATCACCAATTGTTGTACTATACAGCAACCCCCATTTATTTTTATAAATAGGGACCCTTTAGAAATAAATAAGAAAAACCTTTTCAAAAAACACTTAGGAAATAAAATTATGCCCAAAAGGCGCATCGCTCCTCATATATGTTGTTTTTTTTCAAAAAGGAATCTTAAAGCATAAAATTTGTGAACAGCGAGATGCACTCTTTTAGAAAGCTTTACTTGCCTTTTTCCCATCGTACTTGATTTAATTAAAATTCAAAGGAACAAAGTGATAAAATTTGCGATGATCACGGACCCGATGAAGCGAATAAACTCAAAAATATAAATATTTTTCACATCGCATCCATTTTCACTTACGCAAATCGCATCACGTGCGACTTATAATATATACTTAAATATATCTTTCAAATCTTGCGATCTGCGATTTGCGCAGATCACATTTTGCAATGTTTACAAGACAATCACAAAATATTATAAGAAATCAATGCGATTTTCATAGATCGCATTTCGCAATGTTTACAAGATAATCACGAAATATTATAAGAAATCAATGTGATTTGTGCATTTAATAAACTCAGCGTGTGAAAAGTAACTTATGTCATATCAGATTGAATTTTAGATCTTAACAACTTTAAACGATTAATAAGTATTGCATGCGAAGCCAGGTGAAGCCATGTCAAGCATTAAATTTTGAAATCATAATGAATTATGAAGAGATGATTGATAAGATTGACAGATTTTTGCTTGAGTTTGAAATAAATTTCTGATACATCTTTGTAAATACTTGTTATATGATATCTTTCATTTCATTATCAGGAAATTAGTTATTGAATCAAGAGAGTCTGAGATGAGTAAGAAAGGTAAAGAAATATCTCAAGAATCATCCTCAGAAGATACAAATATGCCTTTGCTATTCTCAGACATTGTCTGTAACAAGGATTGCGGTGTCTCATCATGGGAAGATATGTACAAACTATTTGAGGATGGAGGGCCAAAAGTGATAGCAAAGATATCTACGACAGACACTGATATCACTTCCGATGTAACTCATTTTGACGTTGTATGTTCGTTTATTCGTAAGATAACCGCGAGACCAAAAATTATGCTTTACACAGATATGATCAAGTGGGCAGTTGAAAATATGAATATTGAAGACAGAGTATTTAAGAATTCCAGAGGAGAGACTATGGGGTCTTTTAAAGCTAAAGATTTGGCAGCCATGTATCATTTACCAGCTCCGCAAAAAAATTATGACAATAGATATGTGCAAACATTCAAAGCTAAACATCCAGATCTTATCAAGGTCATCCATGAGTGGAAGGAAAATGAGGGAAAACTGAAGCAAGAAAAATCTGGTACGTACTCCATTGCACAAATCCCTCATCCCTATTGCTTTGCTGCTGGTATGTTGTGTAGGTTATTTGCTAGACCTGATAGCACTAGGTTCTCTAGAGACTGGGTTCCCTTAATTGATGCAATCGTCAATTCATCCATTTTGAATTGGGTAGACCTTTTATCTAATTATTTAGCCAAACACATTACTGAATATAGGAATAGAAGGAATGCTTCACCTCAAGAAAATTCGCCCTTTTTCATGTCCGCTTATGTTATGGATTCAATCTGTTATATTTCTACAGTTCCAATCATGGGTTGGAAATGGACTATTACAGACCCTACACCAATCCATATTTACCATGAAGAACTCTGGGATTCCAAATACCACTCTCATTTCTATAAATTATGTTATGGAGTTATGCTACCTATGTATCAAATGATTTTCGATAAAAAGATCCCTAGGGTTTCCAAGGAAGTCAGTAGAGATATTGTTCCTACAGCGCGATGGTTTGCTGAAGAGAAATTTACTTATGTTTGAGTATTTGGAAGTTCCGCTCTTCCACATGTTTTTCCATATTATGTTCCAGATTGACTGTTTGGGAGAGAAATAGCTTATCAACTTGTTAATGGTGTCACAAAACAGTTAAAGGATGACAAAAAGGCTATTTGGCCTTCATTCCCTGGACAGTGCGGAACTTTTGCTTTGGCCAATATTGGCCATACGTACAAAGAGGCTCCTAATATTAAGATGTTAAATCTAGAATTTATCCCTGAGAGACTATATGATTCCAATGACAAAATTAAGAATTACATGGCAAGACTTAAGACCAAGCCTTTTGTAAAAGAAGAAGATTAGTTTTATGACTTCTTTTAGGGAGTCGAAGATTTTTTAGATGTTATTAAAAGGGTTTCCAATCAATCAAGTCAAGAAGATAACGAAGCTTTTAAGGAATACATAAATAAGAGATTAAAGAATGTCCCTTTGAATTTGCTAGTTATGGAAGAAAAAAAATACACTCCAAGTGTTAGTCTTGATGAAGAAATGAAGGATGATTCTAAAAATGAATCTAGTCATTCTCAACAACAATCTGATAAGACAGATCAATCTGAAGATGAGGTTGAATGTACAAACACCAATTTAGAAATTGACCAGATTATTCAAGATATAGAGTTGGAAGGAAAAACAAACAACAATGTCACTGAATCAAATACAGAATCAGTTCCAAAAGGTTAGATCATAGAAGATCAATCTAAATCATCTGAAGGAAAATACCTAATAAATGAGTGGGAACAATTTTCCCAAGCAATAAAGACTTATAAAGGAAAGCTCAATAATGGTCAAGCAACAGGTTTTCAAACGCCAGAGCCTTCCAAAAGGATAGTTCAGACTGTCAAACCTTTACAAACAATCCCAGCGACACAGAGCAGATAGATTATTCCGGCCTACTCCACAGATCAAATAATTTTGCAAATAGAAGACATTCCATCATTGGATATCTTCTACAGTCCCAGCCATAGAGCTATGGTCAAAAGAAATAAGAGAAGAAGAACTAATGAAACGACTCTTACATCTACAGATGAATCAGTTGACGTCCTCTGGAAAGATTCATCAAAGGATCCCACTAAACATTTGAGTAAATTGGCACAATATGCAGGAGCTTATGCTACAGCTACTGTAGATAAGGCAAGTGAAATCAAAGCACTTTTGAAGCAGAGGGAATCCAGGATACAGAAATTGGAACACATGTTAGATACAGAGAAATTTGAGTCTACAGAATAGATAAAAGCAAATTTAGAACAATTCCATAAATATTTTAAAAAACTTAAGTTGGAACATCATACTGAACTTAAAGATAAACAGATACAGCTAGAGAGAATCATGGCAGAATTACAAAATCAATCACAATAAAAAAAGTTCATTAAAGAAGCACTTGAGATAAATACAATGATTAAAAAGCAACAAAAGGAATTTTGTCATCAAGTTGCTATGATTGATTCTTACTGTGATTCCAATAAAATAATGATTCAACAAATTTCCATTCAAAAACTTGAATGTGAGAAACTTCAAAAACAAATTGAAGAACATATGCAATGGCAAGATTCAGATATGGGAAAACAAGCTAATCTACCTCAGATAGATAAGCTTCATGGAGAATTATTATTTACATAGTGGAAAACACAGATTTATCGAGCAGAAGAAGCAACAATTAAGACATTCAACAAATCAAATGATGTCATACAACTTTTATGTGACCAATTGTTCAAAACAGGACTTATTGAAGAAAACACGTCTGATGTGTTTTCATTAACATAAGAAGCAGAATTGAAATGGACACAGAAAGAAAAAAACATGAAGAAGCAATTAGGAAAGTTAATAAGTTTGATCAAGAAAATTCTTGGAATTTTCTGATCAAACCTTACCATCAACAACAAACTCTTCTACTTCTCACAGAATCAGCTAAAAAGTCTCAATCAACAATTTCAAATTCTATCTTCAAGAATCAAATCTGGTCATGAATATCTCAACCACCTCAGCTCAAGACAATGTTGGATATCTGCAAATTACGTGACCATACTTTGCAAGAGATGCAAAATCCTTAGAATTTGGATTATCAATTTTTAATTCCTAGATTATTGTGCAAGTTAGAGGAAGGTTTTTTGAAACCTCCTCTACATTTTTGTAAAATATTTAATTTAGTTTGTAGTTAGTTTTAGTATTTAAACCCTTCTCATGCATTTAGAGAAGGGTCCAGAATTTTATTAAGAACATTTGCAAAGAATGCGTAATTGTTAGTAAGTTTGTGAATGCCTTAATGAAATAATGGAACACGGTTATATTCAGTTATAAACATCATTTTGTTGATCAATGTCTGGTGCAATTTTGTATTCTTTGAACAACTATTTGATTGAAGGATTGGATACGACCTATTGTCATTGATTTGATAAACAGAGTAATATGCAACTGGTACTAATATCATGTATGTTATTTCTATTTCTGAAAATTAGTGATGAACACAGCTTTCATGAATCATGTATGAAATTAATTGCTTATGTCTGACATATCTGTTGCACTAATGTACAATATAAAGAACGAAATTAGTTATTTTATATATGGTCATCAGACAATGCGATATATGTTCCATTTTCTTTTTATTAATTAATTTTTCGAGAGAATCATATTACATGGTAATAATTCTATTAAATCTGAATTGATTTCATGACAGATTCAATAGATATCTTTCTAGATCGCATTGAGATATTATATCTCGGGTTAGATTAAATTTAATTCAAATTCTTGCATTTAGAGTTAAATTTGTGTTAGTTTGTAGTAATTCATCATTCCAAAATGTTTTGGTAGAAACCCAACAAGTTATCATCCAAAAACCAAAACTAGGAAACTGGTTCCATCACATCCAGTCAGAGCCACTACCCCAAACGGAAAAGGAGATGATTTAAGGTCCGAACCGGGTGGTTATCCCTCTTTGTTGTTGCCACCGATTTCTGAGGCCTCAACAACAGGATAAAGCTCTTTTGGGAGAAATTTTGAGAGGAAAGAGAGTAGGTTTACTCTAGTAAAGGAAATATAACACTAGAGAACAAGAAAGTGTTCAGTGGAAGGAAGGAAATAGGCCAGTAGTATTATGTAAGAAAGAGGAGTTTGCATGCAAGTGAAGAATAGGCTTGTAGCATAAATAGTAAGTCAGATAGTGATAACTACTTTGGGAGGAGTGACTGCATTTAAGTGGTAGAAGCAGAAGTGAAGACATCTCAACAAAATAAGATCATGGCCTTAAGAAGCAGTGATGAAAGAAGCTGGTAAAGTTTCTGAGAGAGGAAGAAGAAGAGTGGCCAAAAAAGGGCAGAGAAATTCTCAAATAAAGTTCCAAAGGGGGGACAGGTAATCAAGTACAGAGGAAAGCTTCGTGAGATAAGTTGTAGCAAGGAGGACTTGCTATTGCACAAGCTTAAGTGCAACTCATAGTGAGTGAGGAGATCATAAATATGAAGAAGAAGATGCCACTACTGATAGTCATAGTAGAGGTTTGGGAAGAAACCACAAAGTGAAGAAATAAGATGCAAAAGAAAATGGCATATGGGGACAGATGAGTGATGAAGAATATGAGAGAAAGAAAGCTGAGATAGAAGTCCATCTGGGAGTCCTGATGGAGCTATTATAGAAGGAGGAGGAAGACCAAATATGTGGTTTCATCATGAGAAGAAAGATGAAGTGGGATAAGATATAAAAGAGGAAAGAGAAAATGATAAATGCTCGACTGAAGGAAAAAATACTCAAAATAAGTGGGTATCTGGGAGAATACTTGAAGACTGAAACTTCAAGTGAGGCCAAGAGGACTGAATGTTTTAAAACTGACATCTGGTGTATGTTTGCAAGTGAAATAGGTAAATAAAGACAATTTGTTGATGTTTTCATGAAGGAGGAAAAATATAGACAGAAACTTAATTCTGTTTTGAAATAAAATGAGATAACTGAGTCTCATGTGCATGCACATGCACAGTTGAGTGAAGGTGATGTTTTTCAACATACTTTGAAGGCTGAAAACAGAAAAGATTTGGCTTAAAAGTGTAGATGAGTTGAGCCTAAAAAGGGCAGAGGAATTCTCAAATAAAGTTCCAAAGAGGGGACAAGTAACCAAGTACAGAGGAAAGCTTCGTGAGATAAGTTGTAGCAAGGAGGACTTGCTATTGCACAGGCTTAAGTACAACTCATAGTGAGTGAGGAGATCATAAAAATGAAGAAGAAAATGCCACTACTGATAGTCATAGTAGAGGTTTGGGAAGAAACCACAAAGTGAAGAAATAAGATGCAAAAGAAAATGGCATATGGGGACAGATGAGTGATGAAGAATATGAGAGAAAGAAAGTTGAGATAGAAGTCCATCTGGGAGTCCTGATGGAGCTATTACAGAAGGAGGAGGAAGACCAAATATGTGGTTTCATCATGAGAAGAAAGATGAAGTGGGATAAGCTATAAAAGAGGAAAGAGAAAATGATAAATGCTCGACTGAAGGAAGAAATACTCAAAATAAGTGGATATCTGGGAGAATACTTGAAGACTAAAACTTCAAGTGAGGCCAAGAGGACTGAATGTTTTAAAACTGACATCTGGTGTATGTTTGCAGGTGAAATAGGTAAATAAAGACAATTTGTTGATGTTTTCATGAAGGAGGAAAAATATAGACAGAAACTTAATTATGTTTTGAAATAAGATGAGATAACTGAGTCTCATGTGCATGCACATGCACAGTTGAGTGAAGGTGATGTTTTTCAACATACTGTGAAGGCTGAAAACAAAAAATATTTGGCTTATGATGATGGGAAAGAACAGAAAGAAGCAAAGGAGGATGTCAAGTATTTATCTAATATGCTTTAGGAAGCTGGGAAGAAAGGTAGTGAAGATTTTCTTAGTCCTGAAAGAGACTTAGAACAACAAGAGGAAGCTTTTGTGACTGGTTCATCAAATGAGACCATTGGGTCTTGTGATTTTGAGATTGATAATTTGACTGTGTTGGCAGGTGTTGTAGAAGGCAATTCATCTCTTGGAATTGTCTTAAATGAGGTTGAAAGTTACCAAGAAAAGTATGATGATGATTTTCTTTCAGATGAAGATCAAGTTGAGTTATTACAGCAGAAGGAGTTCATAAATTCCTTGCTTAGTGAAGAAAGTATCTCCATGAGAGATGAGACAGTTATGTCTGATGATGAGGAACCTATTATTATTGAGGACAGGGAAAATTTGGGTTATTTGATTGACCAAAGGAAGACTATTGGACAGATATCTAAAGCTGTCACAGAGATAGAGGATCAAAATTTTATTCCGATGAAGAATGAAGAAGTAATGTCACCAAGAAATTGGACTTGTGACAAAGAAGGAGATAGTGAGGATTGTATAGATAATTTGGAAGAATTTCCAAGTGAGATGGCATATTTGTGGTATGAGCTAAGTCTTTTGGAGAATAGACTAGCAAGTTAGAGAATGAATATTCTGAATGTATAATTGAAATTGGGCAAAGGTGAGGCAGACATGTTTCATGCAAAAAAAGAATCAATATTAGAACTGAAGGAAGCTAAACTGACTACCAAGATTAGTCAAAGAATTGAAGAAATATCACTGAGGGTTGTCAAGGAAGAGGAAGAAATATATGTTGGAATTGATGAACATCATAGTGATGAGGTGTTTGAAAGTGAATTGCTGGAAACATCTGAGTATGATTTTTTTATCAAAGATACTGAACAAAGGTTGTTTGGAGATGAGATGAAAGTTCAGAAGTAACAAGAGGGTAAGGATGTAAGGGCAGTAGTAAGAATCCAACAAATTCTAGAAATTATATAACTAATGCATTATACATCCAAGATTCTCCTGATCACACACTTTTTGACTTCATGCATAATACAAAATCTCTTCTACTATTTATCATTACTTGCGGAAATTAAATCAATTGCATGCACACATTGAAACCATAAAAATTCACACATATGAACACAGTGTTTTAACGGGAAAGCCTGAAGCTAAAAAACCCCAACTATTTGTATATAATATATGTCATAGAGATCATGTAACAATCCTCATACAAAGCTGATCATGTCAAGCTCTCAGTACAATACAATCACTACACACTAATCAGGCCCGATCTAGCAAATCCATGCACCAATATTTGCCACCTACTAGCCCGCCTCTACTGCACAATCCTTGCTGAAGAATGGCTCTGAATGAACTCGAATTGGTCCAGACTTGCTCACGTAATCCTCATTGGCATCTCCAATCACTGTGTGTTGCAAATCATGCAACACTATAGTCACAATTGATAGTCAACCTGCTCTTTCACCTACCTCTCCACTGAAACTGTCCATGCACTGTAGTTAAATGATGTATTCTTCAATTGATTAATGAGTTAAATAATTAGTGAATTAGTTAATAATTAATTCACACCACTCTCACTAGTGTATCAATTAGTTAGACTAGATACAACTAGCTCAACTATGTCTAACTGAGTTAAACTGAACACAACTCCACCAACTACCTCAATAACTCCACCAAACTCTGTCACATGAGTTCTAACTGAAGTCTCCATGCAATATCTCCACTTAACCCTCAAGAATAGCGTAATTCCTTCTGTCAGCTCCTGTGCCACATCTGTGCACTTAATTGAAGTGCTCCAAGAGAATAAGATAATGTTTATAGTCCAAATATTATTAAGAGCTAATATTATTCGACATATCTATTTTTCGACTGGCAATCTAAAAATAGATTCCGCCCAACATGTTTAAAAGTAGAATTCCATCTATTTTTCCAACTTGACCAATCATCCACAAATATCATCCTGTAACTCATAGAATATGATCAACATGTCTAAAAATAGACATAGTCTAAAAATAGACTTGCGCCAAAAATAGCCTGTGGGCCCACTTAGTGAAGGCGACTCTTTTCACTAAGCTCATCATCTTGTTGCAATCTCAACACTCCCTCTCAACAATATAGGGATTATCTGCCACCCCGATCCTGCCTCTATGGTATTCGAATTTTCACCTGGTGAGCGCCTTCATCAAGATCTCAGCATCCTGATCCTCCGTAGGAATGTAAGAAAGTAACATGATCTTCCACTGCACACAATCTCTGATATGATGATACCAAATGTCAATGTGTTTAGATCTATCATGAAATAATGGATTAACTGAGAGTTTGATGCAACTCTAATTATCACAATATATCACAGTAGGATCTAAGTGTGAACCGAACAACTCGACTGGGATCTTCCTCATACATATAGCCTCACATGCAGCCAAACTTGCTGCCATGTACTCGGCCTCTGCTGAACTGAGTGCCACGGATCTCTGCTTCTTGCTGTACCAAGAAACTACTGTTGACCCGATACTGAAAATCCCCCCAGATGTGCTCTTTCTGTCCGTTGGGCTCCCTGTCCAATCTGCATCCGTGAAGCCATGCAGCTTCACCTCATCCGACTGTTTGTACCATAATCCATATCCCGATGTGCCTCTGAGATATCTCAATACATGTTTCCCCGACTTCCAAAAGAGCTTGGTAGGCTTAACCATAGCTTGTGAAAGCTGCTTAACAATGTAGCATATGTCATGTCGTGTATTGAATAGATACATAAGCGACCCCACCAACTATCGGTAAACAATGGCATGCACTACCTCTGCCGATGTAGCATCCTCTTTCCTCCAACCACCAGGAAGAGGAGTGTCGATAGGCTTGTAGCCTTGCATGTTGATCTTCTCCAGTATCTCCCGAGCATACTTGCCTTGAGACTCAAACAGTCCATCACTGCACTGCCAAATTTCTAATCCCAGGAAATAATGAAGGAGGCCCGAGTCCTTCATCTCAAACTCTTTTGCAAGATTAGCCTTGCATGAGAGTATCAACTGTTCATCACCCGTCAGAATAAAATCATCTACATAAAGTACAATGATCAGCAACTTACCCTCCACCAGAATCCGGTATAGGTTTGGATCCGCCTCACTCTTGGTGAATCAAAGACCGATGAAATAACTGTCTATCCATGTGTACCAAGCACGAGGTGCTTGTTTCAACCCATACAACGCTCTTTTGAGCCTGCACACATGCGACTCGCTGCTGAAGATCTCGAAACCTTTGGGCTGCTCTATGTACACCTCCTCCTCAATGACTTCGTTGAGGAATGCAGTCTTCACATCCATTTGATGAATGTGCCATCCCATCTACGCTGAGAGAGCTAGGATGCTCTGTATGGAAGAATACCTTGTGACAGGTGCAAAGTTTTCCTCATAGTTGATCCCCTCAATCTGTGAGAAGCCCCGGGAAACAAATCTTGCCTTGTACTTTTTGATGCTCCCGTCAGCTACTTGCTTCACTTTGTAGATCCATCTCAAACCTACCACTGATTTCCCTTCCAGCCTTGGGATAATCTCCCATGCACTGTTTCTGACAATCGAATCATACTCTTCCACCATGGCATCTACCCATGCAGGGTCCTCCACAGCTTCCTTGAAAGAGGATGGCTCGGTCACGATACACTTGCTCATCAGAGCCATGTATCTAGTATATCGGTCAGGTGAATGTCTCTGTCTAAGCTGTGATGTAGGTGCTCCTACAATTTTCTCTACATCAAGATTCAGTTGCTCAACTTCTGTAGTGCGCTTCCGCCCTCTGATGGTTGGTGTTGCATGAGTGGTTTCTTCCACTCCATGAACCTCCTCTTGTGGCTGATCCACATCCTGAGGCTCATCCTTAGGAACTAATAGCTCCTCATCTACATGGAAAAAAAATTTTCTCAAGCGAACACTTCATGGCTTTCTCCTCATGAAATCTCATATCCCGTCGCACAATAGTCTTCCAACTGTCTGGAAAATAAACATGATAGTTGTGGGGTGTATCATTGTACCCCACATATATCCCAACCTCTGCAGTTGGCTCCAGCTTCTTCCTGGAATCCTTTGTCACATGAATGTAAACAGGAGCCAAAAATATTCAAATGAGAAATATCAGGCTTCTTACCATAAAACGCCTCTTCGGGTGTACTCATGCCAAGTACTCTTGTGAGGACAACGGTTCTGCACATATACTGCAGTATTGCATGCCTCCACCCACAAGTGAAGGGGTAGGCCTTGATCATGCAACGCTCTCGTGCAACACCCACGATCATTCTCGTTATTTCGCTCAACATCCCCATTCTCGCCGTGGGTTAGATTCACCAGAGCTCTCTTCGAATTCCTTTTGCGCTGCAAAAGTCCTTGAATTTGCCAGAGATGAATTTACCACCATTTTTGCTCCTAAGAGCCTTCACCTGCTTCCCCGATTCTTTCTCAACTAGTGCCTTTAACTCACAGAACTTTGAGTATGTCTCGCTCTTCTTCTACATGAAGAAGATCCAACACTTACGAGAAAAATCATTAACAAATATCACATAATACCTGTGCTTTGCTGTCGAAGCTACTGAGAAAGGTCCACACACGTCTGTGTGAATTCTCTCAAGGATCGTCGTGGTGCAACTATCCTTCTCATGAAAGGTGGCCACAAATTTTCAAAGTACATCCCTGCATCGATAAGGACCGCGCAAGTGTACTCTGGGAAGCCCGGTAGAATATACGCAAAATTTTCTGTGCCGCCACCGTGTAGATGGCCCAACTTCCCGTGCCATAGATCACCCTCATCCCGCTCACCACTCCTTCTCGCCTTGCTCGCTTGCTGTCGAGCTATCTACTCGCAACCGATACAAGTTCTTAACTCGAACCCCTATCCTCCGGGTTTCACCAGTTGCCTTACTGCACAGGAAAACCTTTCCCTCACTAAAGACAACATCATATCCCTTGTCTTCCAACATCGCCACAGAGATCAGATTCTTCTTCAATCCTGGAACATGCATGACATCCTTCAAGATGAAAGGTTTGCCAGAATCCCTCGCAAAGGAAATGGTCTCGATACCAGTCACACTGTATCTACCATCATTGCCCATCTCGATGTGCACTCCAAGATCCTTCTCATCCAGATCAGTAAAAAAATCTTTGTCTCCGGTCATATGGAAAGACACACCACTGTCAAGAAACCACACTGAACCCATCATACTTGAGACCAAGTATGCGATCAGTGAAAAATCTAGCTCAAAATGTGAGGCTAAGGCCTCTCTAGCTACAGATCCAGCAACCTGCTTATTTTTCTTCTTCTGTGGACAATTAGTGGCATAATGTCCGTGTTGGTGACAGTGAAAGCACTTCACCTTGGACATGTCATGCTTCTTGCATTTCGCACCGGATTGAGAAGTATTCTTCTTGCTCTTCCCCTTCCTTGCTTTGGCAGCCAAAGCGCAATTTTCTTCATCTTCATTCTTTGATGAAGATCCATCCTTGGTACTCCGCCTTATCTCCTCCTGCACAAGATCCGACCAAAGTCGCTCCCCTCCTGGCAGTTTCTCCTGACCATTGACAGAGTCCTCATGGGAATGCCAACTTTTTGGAAGCCCAAGGAGAGCCAAGCTCACCAAGTCCTCTTCATCTACAGTAAACCCCACACTTCCTAGCTCATCCATGCACTGGACTAACTTCGTGAGGTACTTGGGTATACTGTCGCCTTTCTCCATTTTTATCTTCCTGAGTTTATCCTTGAGCGCCAACTTCTTCTGGTCGCTCTTGCTTTGGAACAAGTCTGTCAAAGCTTTCCACATCAAGAATGGAGAAGCTTTACCATGAAGGCTAGACACTATGTGATCCTTCACACCTTCCAACAGAATCCTTCGACATTTTTTTGTCTTCTTTTTCCATGAGTCAAGTGCGGTGGCATCGCTAGAAGCAAGTTTTGGAATTTCTGCATCTATGAACTCCTTCAACCCATTATCCTCCAACACCGCCTCCATCCTGTCCTTCCATGCAATATAATTTGAGCTGCCCTCAAGGGCATACTCCAATCACAATCCATTGAAAGACATCTCAACTTCGACACCAAGAAAACACTACTACAAATTCGAATTCCACCAGCACAAAACTCAACCGCTTCAATGCTTTGCAATTGCTCCAATGATCAATATTGCTCTGATACCATGTATAAATTATATAACTAATGCGTTATAAATCCAAGATTCTCCTTATCACACACTATTTGAATTCATGCATAATACATAATCTCTTCTACTATTGATCATTACTTGCGGAAATTAAATCAATTGCATGCACACATTGAAACCATAAAAATTCACACATATGAACACATTATTTTAATAGGAAAGCCTGAAGCTAAAAAACCCCAACTATCTGTATATAATATATGTCATAGAGATCATGTAACAATCCTCATACAAATCTGATCATGTCAAGCTCTCAGTACAATACAATCGCTACACACTAATCAAGCCTGATCTAGCAAATCCATGCATCAATCTTTGCCACCTACTAGCCTGCCTATACTGCGTAATCCTTGCTGAAGAATGGCTCTGAATGAACTCGAATTGGTCCAGCCTTGCTCATGCAATCCTCATTGGCATCTCCAATCACTGTGTGTTGCAAATCATGCAACACTATAGTCACAACTGATAGTCAACCTGCTCTTTCACCTACCTCTCCACTGGTCTCCATTGAAACTGTCCATGCACTGTAGTTAACTGATGTATTATTTAGTTGATTAATGAGTTAAATAATTAGTGAATTAATTAATAATTAATTCACACCACTCTCACTAGTGTATCAATAGTTAGACTAGATACAACTAGCTCAACTGTGTCTAACTGAGTTAAACTGAACACAACCTACCCAACTACCCCAATAACTTCTTTCCCACCAACCTCATTACATGATTTCTAACGAAGTCTCCTTATGCAATATCTCCAAAAAACCCTCGTGGAATAGATTAATTCCCTTCCGTCACCCCGTGTTGACATCCGTGCACTTAATCGAAGTGCTCCAAGAGAATAAGATAATGTTTATAGT
The DNA here is from genome assembly GCA_034641835.2 of Pinus albicaulis. Classification (NCBI taxonomy): domain Eukaryota; kingdom Viridiplantae; phylum Streptophyta; class Pinopsida; order Pinales; family Pinaceae; genus Pinus; species Pinus albicaulis. Next base: position 39,796,183 of record CM076576.1, read on the forward strand.
CCAAATATTGAGAAAATAATATTCACATATCTATTTTTAGACCGGCACCTGCAAAATAAATTCTGGCCAAATATGTCTAAAAATAGAAGTCCATATATTTTTCCAACTTGACCAACCATCCACAAATAACATCCTGCAACTCATAGAATATGATCGACATGTCTAAAAATAGACATATTCTAAAAATAGACTTGCGCCAAAAATAGCCTTTGGGCCCACTTAGTGAAGGCGACTCTGTTTACTAAGCTCATCATCTTGTTTCAATATCAACACAACTTGAAAGATAAGATAAAAAACAGTAGTTTGAAGACAAATGGCAAAGCGAGTAGCAGTTAGAAGATAAGCTGGACTTGGAGATTGAAAGAGTTAGAAGTTTGATGGTGAAGGTGTCTCAAAAGAAGATAGAAAAAAGAAAGAAAAGCAGTAGCAGAAAGAAGAAGAAAACATAAGAATGTGAAAGCATATCTAGTGGGATAATGCAACATAAAGTATGGATACCTGGATAAAAACAACAAACAACAACAACAACAACAACCAAAGACATATTACAGAATGAAGTCTAGGATCCAGGAGGACAACTATTAAAGACACATGATCTGGAGATCATGATTATTTTCTACTTCGGGAGTCTAATGCAGGAGCATTAGCACTCAAATTAAATTTAAATTGTTGATTAGCCCAAGGAGTGGTCAAGTTGTGAATATTGTAATATTCTCTTGTAATTATTAACAAGCATAGGTGAGGAATATGCTTAATTGTTAGGTGTCAATGAATGACGAGTTAATGCAACAAATCCCCTTAATAAATGGGATATTAGAGAGTATTTGTTGTTTATTCTAAGAAGATAGGAGAGTCATAAATTAGGATTTCCTTAGAATAGGAATCAATTACAAGTTTATAGGAGTTGAGTAAGGACCAGATAAGCTATGAATTGAATTATAAATCAAATTGTAAGCTTCAAATAAGATGGAGGCCAAATTAAAGAAAGAAGAATCAGGCCTAAAGAGAGAGGTGAGAGCCAAGAGGAGAGGCCCAATTAAATAAAGAATATTAGGCCAAGAGAGAAAGAGGATAAGCCCAAGAGACACAGAGGGTTCTCTGTAGGAAGAGAAAGCCATGCGAGAGAGAGCAACAGGTAAAGTTTGATTGTAAGAAGTTTTAATGTATCTGTACATTTGTTGATTAATGAGAAAATTGAGTTCATGTGATTGTGTTGTGTCTTGTTTACGAGTTGAGTGATCTGTAACGAGAAAAAATGGTTTCTGTGTAATAAACCACTGTGGTATGAATTCTGATAAATGCTTAAATGAATGAATAAGTCTTCTGAGTGAATAAGACTTAGTGGTTGGGTAGAATATGTATGATTCTAGTCCGAGAGGTAATTTTTTGATGTTGTGTGAGAACAAATGAAGTTCATATAATAATTGTGTGAACGAGAAGAAATCCGAATTTGAGATTTTGAGAAGCAAATATAGAGGGTGTTCTATATTTAGGCTTGAGACATCGTAATGGTTATATGAATAACCATAAGAACAAGCTCAAGAGAGATCAATGCTTTTAAAAGACTGAATAAAGCTCATGAAGGATAGGATGAAGGCTGTAGGAAGAAACATAATTTAAATCTCAGGAAGAGTAACGAGCAGAAAAGACGAAGTATCAGAGTGGCGATAGTCGAAGAAAACAGGAGAATAGACTAAGGTAGCAAAAGCCTTTAGAAGATTTCCAAAGGAAGGAAATGGACGACGAAGATTAAAAGGCCAAAGATCAGTTTTGTAGATGAACGACTAAGATTGAATTCGAAAGTTAAATTGGGGAGATTTCGAAGTGGATATGTGTCGGGTGGAGCAGCCAAGCGTACATCGCAATCAGAAATTTCAATATTTATGTTTAAGACATCTCCCAGTAAGCTGTTTTGTTTGTGATGCGGTAAAGAATCGAATTTGCTATAAGTTATTTTATTTGTGATGCGGTAAAGAATCGAAGTTGCGATAATTTAATTTGTTTACAATGCGGTGAGGGGGAGCTACTTGCCGGTATAGCGGTCCAACGCATATTGCACATCACAAATTTCTGTGGTTGTTGTTAAGAGTTCGTACGGTAAGTTATTTTTGGTGCGATGCGATGTGATCGCATATCGCATAGGATAAAGGTTAACTAGGGGAGTTAAAAGGCGCGACATGCGAAATTTTGTATTTTGAGAAGTGCGATATGATGAGTTATACGACGTGCGAAGAGGTATAGAAAGACCATTGGATTCGACGTAGATCAATGGTGGAAGTTACATTGCAATATCGCGAAGATCGCTAAGTGGTGAATCTGTGGGGAGGATAATTATAAAAGGTGCGAAGTGTCGTGATTGGTCACCATTTGTGTGGGTCCATAACCCACATGGTTGTATTGTGAATGTGATAGCAAGACCGTTGGATTCAGCGTAGATCGACGATGGAATTTACATCGCAATATCGTGGATATCGCTAAGTGGTGAATTTGCAAGGAGGTAAATTATAAAAGGTGCAAAGTGCCGTGATTGGTCACCGTTTGTGTGGGTCCATAACCCATTGGGTTATATTGTGAATGTGATACCATGTACGCGATACGATTTAATGTTGTGATGGGTTCCCAAAAATTTTATTTCCGCGCATAAGTTAAACTGAATACTCTTTTACGAGTATTGGATCTTGGGAACAGACAAACATTTTAAAATTTTACGCGTATGTGCGTAAAGCGGCCTTTTGGCTGCATCATGGAGCATCCATCATCATTCGATCATCCTATAGAGATAAAAATTATATGTATCTCTTGGACATGCCTAACCTGTTTCAATCAGATACCATGTCCATCCATTGTCTTGATTCAGACATCTCCCACTCCGACAATATTATAAAAGTGATTATTTCCTAAATGTACTCTACCATGATCACTCACTTCATATGTAAGAAATTTATTTTTTCATGGGGTCACATGGTGAGATGCCCCTCGTTCAAGTTCCCAATCAATGCTACTACTAGAAGTATATACACATGATTCTTCTATTGAAACGGTAAATAAGACATCACTTTCAGAACCTACAACAACGTTCTCACCTTCATTTGTGTCGCTTGATTTTTTATTTGTGTTGATTGATTTATGTTCCTTCTTCTAAAACCATCTATCATTTTTATTATGTCCTAGTTTTCCACAATTAAAAAAATTAATCTTCCTGTTCTTTATTTTATTTTCCTCTTGATTTTGAACGCCTCTCTCTAGTATGTTCAATTTTCCTTCCACGATCAGCTAAGGCTAGAGCTTCTCATCCCTGGTTTTTCGCAATTAATTTTTTTTGTAGCTCATAATTCATTAAATTATTGATAACATCATAAAACTTCAAGGTCCCATCAAGTGATGGCATGCTCATAGCTACTATCAAATTCTCCCAGTATTCTGGCATGGAACACATAAGTAGGATGACTTTTATTTCATCACCTAAAACAATTTTGACAAAGGAAAGTTGACTGGTAATTATATTAAATTTGTTAAAATGTTCTGCAATTGAGCACCTTGCTTTATCTTGAGGTTATATATCTTCTTCATCATGAATACTTTATTTGATGTTGTATTTTTCTCATACAAGTCATGCAGTTTCTTCCATAGCCCTTCTATTGTCTCTCACCTACTACATTAAAGTAAACATTATTTTTAGGTACTTTCAAATAGTAGCAACAACCTTCATATCCATTTACTTCCAAGCTTCATCTCTCATGGTTTTTGTTTTCTTTTCCACACCTCCAATTGGAAAATATTGATCCTTTCAAAATCAGTATATCCTCCATTTGTGATTTCCATAGGGAAAAATTTGCCCCATTCAAGTTCTCCATATCACTTATTGTATTAGTATCCATAATGTTAAGAAGAACTACCTTACACCATTAACAATAAGAACCTATAGCTTTGATACTAGTTGTTAATAAAAAATGACATTAGAAAAATAAATTGAAACAAATTAACTCATAAATTGGACACAGAATTTATGTGGAAAATCCCATTCAAAGAAAAACCATAGGGAAAGGGATTAGATATTTTTATTAAAATAACAACAAAATATATTATATTCCACCTTATTTTTACTCACACCCCTATAAAAATATATTTCATTACAATACCATGAGTCTCCGATACTATGGTTGCAAACAACTCTTACTTTGATCACCACACACACCATGTATCTTGGAAATTTCCTTCATATAAATTTCAGCAATACTTGTTGCCTTGTGTGATGAAACCATTGGAGTTAAATATGAATCCTTTGTACCTGAAAGAACCTATCAAAATGCCATAGTGTTTTTTATCAAGCATGGATCTTATGTATCCCACACCCAAACCTTCCAACAACTCCATATCCTAGGTAGAAGCCCTACTAGTAACACTTAAATTTCTAAAAGGTTTTAGAAATATGCTCTAATTACATGTTAAAAATATTCAAGTCATGGTAATAGTTTATTGCACTTTAAATTTAAAACCCTAACAACTAGAAACGTGATTCTTTAACCTACTCTCAAAATTTACAAATTGATATATACTCATAAAATGAAACACATCACTGTAAAATTTTATAATGGAAAAAGATAACTGGAATTCCAGACCTACTACTACTTTTCCATTAATTATGGGGAAAAATGGCTTTAAAAAACTCAAAAATTCACTTATCTCAATCACAAAAATTTAATTGCTAAATATACTACCAAGCCTTGTTTTTTATAATTGAAGCAGAGGACAAGTTATAATGTTATTGGACTAAATCAAACTAGTAAATTCCTAAAAGGATGTGTCCAACTTGCATGATAATTTGGCTTAGAGAACCAAAAAGCATGCACTATTATTTGTTGTGGTCTTGTGATTTGGCAGATTGGCATACCAAATGACAAGGCAACATGGAACCAATCTTTAGAGTTCTAGGACCTAGCCTTCCTAGACTCAGAGAGGGATCTCTTAGGTTATTTGCAAAGGATGTATGCTTGTTTGATTTTAAGGGTTGATTTTAGGCTAGTTATTAAGTACAAGGTTTGTTTGATTGTTTTGGTTAGACATGATGATCAAAGAGCATAGATAGAATGGGAAAATCTCTAAGTCATTGGGCAATGGATTCAAATGAAAGTCATGATAAGTTCATAAATGGATCGGGGAGTATCATAGGGAAAATCTAACTTGGCCAGTGGATCTTCAAAGTTTAAAGGATCATGAGGTGAACACTAAGGATGAGAATGAAAAGTAGGACAAAGAGAAATTAAGAATTCATTATCATGTACTCTAAACAAGAAACATCTTTCAAGGTATCTGTTTTGAAGCAAGCCAAAGGACAGGGCAAACCATAAACTTCTTTGGACAGAATTTTAATAAGAAAACCTTTCAGATAACAATCCAACAATCAAAAGACTACTTTCAGATAAGAAAAAACATAAGATAAACAATAAGAGTAGCCTAAGATCAAACAAAAATAATCTAATCTGCTTTTGACCAACTCTTTAGGAATATTTAAAGCAACCTTTTGAGGCAGTCCAGAGGATAGGGCGCACCATAGACTTCCCTAGTTTAGAATCTACTAAGCATACTTTGAAAATATCTTTAAAAACAATCCTCAAGTTGTACTCAAAGGAGCATGGACTCACCACTTAATTTCCTGGTTTCACTCTATTGAAATCATTCCTAAAAACAGCCTCTCAAGCGGTACTCAAAGGAACATGGACTTACCAAAAGGGAGACTCCTTGGTTATACTCTATTGAATTATTTCAAAAATCACAAGCTAGGTGGAACTAGAGGGAAATTAAGAATCCTCCAATCAAACCTTGTAGGAGAAAACATTTAGACAATGAAGAGTAAAAAGAACTAAGGCACTTTGAAAAGACATTTCTTAGCCTAAAACCTTTACTCTACTGTAACAAAGA